>UXGC01000405.1:0-55827 GCA_900480045.1 Eurytoma adleriae
CGAAATATGCTATTCTTCGCGGCAGAACTCCGAAAAGTGCTTTTCTTCGTAGCAGATTTTAATTGTGCTAGTTTTCGGCTCAAAAAGCTGAAATGTGTTTTTCTTCGTCGAGAAGAAATGAAATGTGCTTTTCTTCGTTAGGGGCGACGATAATATAACCTTTATACTGTCGGGATTTAAAGAGCTTCAATCCTCTTAGTCACCAAAAATTGTATCCATATCTTCTATAAACTACGTGAAGTTTCGATTTAAAAAAAAATGAAAAAAATGCAATTTTCACCTAAAAAAAGATGAAAGCTTGCAGGAAAGCTCGAGAAAGCTTGCAGCGAATAAACGATCCGCGCGGTCCTGCGAAAGCTCGGCGCCGCTATCGATCGGCGGGGGAGGGGGGTAGTGCCGGTTCTTACCAGTAGCAGTGCCGGCGAAGGTGACGGCGGGGCCGCGGCGCGCTGACGGAGATACACCGCGTTTGTTGTTGCGCGCGCGCCGCGGCGCCTCCTCGATCTGGTCCGGCCAGCAGACGCTCTTCCCGCGCCGCGCCATCCTCCGGTGCTCCGCCTACGGCGCCGACGTTGATGCCTGCATTTCTCTTTCGTTCTGAAAAAATTTTTCGATTTCTTTTGTCAGAAGAGTATTTGTGTGACTTACTTTTGTATGTTTCTTTTGGGCGAGCTTTCTTTTAGCGGGAATTTTTGAAATATCGATCGCGATGAGTCTTTGTTCTGATCTCCTTTTTTTGTGAAGAATGATGTATTTTTTTAAGGGAAACTTTATTTAAATACTGAAATTTTTGTAACATTTTACGTAACTCTAAAGTTTGCGTTAAATTTTACAATTTATTTTCGAAAGATTATTAATAATGTTTTAAGGTATACTTCGCGGTGAATCACTGCAGAGCTTGTTAAATATGCCAAAAGTCCGTGTTCGAGTGGAAATAGACACGGGCGATTTCACGCAAAGCAGCGGGAAAGTGTGCGAAAAATCGAACGTTTACCTTGGCGCGATCAATCTACGTCACCGCGACGGGAAGCGCGATTTTTCACCTCGCGGAGACGCGCACGTCGCACTGGGACGCGAAGGGCAAAAAATTCGAGCCAACTCGGAAAATGCGAGCCGCTGGATCGGCGACGCTCGTGGAAGCTCGTAAAATTAGAAACTGGATGTGGAGGAAAATCGTCCCTGGCGATCGCGTGCGCGCCGCGCTCGCCGCTCCCATGGAAACGCGATGCGCCGAGTGCTCGATATGAGCCGGTGCGCGGCGCACGCGACATTTCCGACCTTTTTTTTTCGCTGGGTATAGATGAGATGTCTCCGAGGTCGCGCTCGATGCCTGCTCAACCTTTAGCGTGTAATTTACTTTTTTTCGGTTTTATTATGAGTTGGGGTGCCTGTAAAAAATTACCATAAATTAACCATATTCTGATCAATTTACGGTTCATTTTTTTCAGGGATGCTATTACTGTTTCATCTATACTTTTAGCATACTGTATAATAAAAATTCTTAAAAATAAGAAAATTATTGTTTCTTAAGATGTTATGCATATGGTTTATTTTAATATTCTTCTAAAAGATTATAACATTTCAATTTTCTAACCTTATGAAATTGAAAAAATCTACGATTTTCTTAGAAAACAAATGTAAAGTATAAATTTTTACTCCGACATTTTTCGAGAAACGGCAAAAAAAAGTATCTCTTAAGTGGGTTAAACCAACGAAACAATTTTAATTTTCACCACCAAAACAAACTCGGGGAACCACACTTAGTCATAAGCGCGCGTCTTTTATTTACAAAGAAAACTCTCGCGCTGCCGCTCCCGCGTCGAAAAACGAAAAAAAGGGGGAGAAAAGTCGCAATAACTTAAATTAATAACCGGCCGTTACGCCGTTCGACGCGAAGATTACGCGGTACTTCATCAAAGAAGCTCCGCGGACACTTCCGATATCGGGCCGCCCGGTATTTATAGATTCCCGTGGCGCCCGAGCGAATCGCGCAATCGGGAAGTGTTTGCTATTTTTAGTAATATCCGCTTTCTTTGTAACCGCCGGGGGCTTTCGGCGGAAATCCGCGCGCCCCGCAGACGCACAAATTCGTTTTCGGAAAAGTACAAGTGGGTCAGACGCCGGAGCGCGCGCTGATTAATTGACGGCCGACTAATGAGTGCCGATGTATAATTATACCGAGCGATGTGTTTTTTTTTCGCTTATTATCGATGTTACGGCAGCGGCTTCGAATTTTTGTTTGTGATACTTTTTTTTAGATTGATGTTGGGCTGGTGAACTGCGGTGGTAATTTATGTTATTTGTTGGGATGACGATTAATACATGGAAGTACATTTTTCTTATTGGTTCGTAGCTCGTTTAATCTGTAAATTCGATTAAACTGTATTTTTAAATAAAATCTAAACATTAAAGAAAAATGATAGAAGCTTTTTTATTTTTGACCATCTATTTATTTATTGATTTATAACTCTATAAAATAATGTAATATTTTATCAAATAAGTGTAACTGGTAATAGAAGGTTACTTAACACCGAATTGCATGTAAGAATTTTTTTCTCGTGCTACCAATTGCTTTTTCCCGTAAGTATGGCACATTGAAAATAAATTGGCTCTGATTACAGGAGGCGCAGTACTTATAAGTGTAATCGAGAAGAATGGCGGTAATTCAGAAAGCCGACTAAAGTTAAAAAAAATTTCTTTTACGTAAAAATGTTAGTTCAAGTGCCCAGCTCAATAAATATTATTGTATTAATGGTCGATTAAATGAAATGTTTACATTATTTTACATTCGTGTAATAATTTTTTTTATTTACTGAATGAGCGTTAATAATAATAATTTAGGAAAAGAATATATTTTCTATTTTTTTATTTCTTTTTACAAGATATTTTCAACCAGTGGGCAGCCACAACAGCTTCCTGAACAACAACTGCAAGCTCAACATCAGGAGGATCTTCTTCAACCACCATTGTCCGGCGGCGGAATACCTCTACTACCACCATTGGTTTTCTACAGGAACCAGTAGAACCCCTGAGCAACATTTACAAGCCGAACAACAGGTGTCTCTTCATCCAGTACCGTCCGAGCATCCAGCAAAACACAATAGTCTCCTGAGCAATAGTTGCAGGCTGGACAGTGGGAGGTTCTCCATCCATCATCGTCCTAGCATCAGGCGTAAATGAACGGTGTTGGTGAAAATTATGACGATGGCGGCGGAGCCACAAACCTCTTCCATCATCGTCATCATCTCAATCAGCGGCAGAAACTATAACAGACTTCAGAACATCTTCATCAAGCTGGACAGCAGGAGGTTCTTCATCCACCAGAGATGAATTCATGCCTGATCCTGTCCCAGCATCAGGCATGAATGAGTGGAGTGGGTGAAAATGGTGACCATTGCAAGGAAGCCGAGAATCTCTTCCATCACGACCGGAACCTCAACCAGTGACAACAATTACAACAGCCTCTTGCATAACAGCTGTAAGATGAACAGCAGGAGACTCAGAGTCTACAGCAGTACGAGCATCCGGGATAAGTGAATGGAGTGGATGAAATAGCCAACGGTAGCGATGTAGCCATAAATCTCTTTCGTCATCACCTACCAGCAACGGGAACCACAACATCCTCCTGCAAGCTGAACATTATGAGGATCTTCAACCACCATCGTCCGAGCATCTGGTATAAACGAAAGGAATGGGTAAAAATGGCAACGAAGTCGAAACCTCTGCCAGCATCACAGATATGGCGTCATCCTAATCTAGTGGTAGGTACCAGTAGAGCCTCCTGAGCAACAGCTGCAAGACTATGGAGAACTAGAAGGTCATCGACCGGTTCTTTTTAGACACTGTTCGATACATTCCTAGAATAAACAACACTGTCTAAAGGACAGAATCTCAGAATGAATTTGTTTGTGTTCCGACAATGCACTGACTTAATGAGGTCTGGAGTCGATCGAAGCAAAAATATTTGCACCTCGTGCATCGAATTCAAGATCCGCTCATTAATCATCTTATCAAATAATATTATTTGAGTTTCTTTGTCTTCAAACTTTCCAAATTTCCGTAAATTGATAACAACGCACTTGTGTAATTTAAGTGTGTCTACACAATTTTGTGTATAAATTAATCGGATACCGTTTCATCAATTGCAGTGATCTTTTGGTTGGGTCGAGGGTTGGGTTGGATTAAAGTGCGTGAAGCATTAATCAAAGGTGACCTTTAAAATTAGTTTATAAATTGTATCAGAAGGTAAGAAAAAATTTATTATTTAAATTAATTAATTGTACCGTATGTACCAATTTTTATTTGCAGCTACTCATGAATTTTTTGACAAGCTGAACATTAAATATTTAAATTAATTAATTGTAGCGCATGTGCCAATCAAATAAAGTATTGTTTCTTTAAAAAATAGAACTTAGAAGATTACATATTCGGCATACAAGAGAAAATCTAAAATTTCTAATAACATCTTTTTTTTTATAGCATCTATTGTATAGGTACGTCAATATGAGGGGTTTGGCGACGTTACTTTGTTGCTTGCTGCTATCCATCAGCTTGCCCGAAACACATTCATCGAATCACTTAAAGAAAACATGGGATAAATTTGAGGTTGCCCTGAGTTTGTACGCCGCCTTTGACGCTGCTATATCAATGAAAGATTACTTGCAAGATAGCGACACGCCGATCAGTGACGGTGATCGCATAGCTATCTCGAAGATGAACGCATTGTCTCAGGACATCCAAGCGGCGAAGGACGCAATTTTATTCAAGATCTCCGATCAACTTTATACCAAACTGTCTGAAAATCTTAAGAGTTTTTTCCACGTGGCGGCGGATGTGGAGTTTGTGTTCAAGAGATTTTTAAACATATATGCTACTATGCGAAATCGTACAATTGACGAATTACATGACTTTGCAAAGACCAATACTTTGTACCAAAATAATTTGATCAATGGCTTCGAGAGGATCTTATTTAGGATGCATGAGTTACTGATAAGCGGTGATGATACAGTTGAATCTACACTTTTTATCATCAATAAGGAAAGCTCGGTAAGTAAGAGATAAAATGCGAAAGTGAATTTAAACTTGTAATAAAACGCTGCAGTTTACCCACATTTTAAAAATAATTTGAGTAAAAAAAGATAATTAATTCTTCAAAGTCAATTTGAAAAGAAAAACGCAAATTTTGTGATAAGCTATTTGTAGACATGCTGGTGTTAACTAACATTATAGCTGCCTTGTACACCTACGGATTCTATAAAAATTAAATAATTTGTTTTTATTTTTTCAGCAACTCGGCATTTTGTGTTCGAAAAAAGAATCGACTCAGCAACTGATAAAGGAGTTGTATGATCTTGTAATCAATACTCACATAAAAGGTTTGCAGGTGCGAAAATTTTCCTTCACTTTCAGACAAGTGTACGAAAAGAGTAAGTATTTTTTCAAATTTCAGTGCATTCAAATAAAATAATTCGATAATTATTGAAATAAGTAAATGGTTTGATATTTCAGAAAATTTCCAGCAAAGTATACACGATGATTTTAAACAGTTTAAAGAGCAAGTCAATAAGACTTACAAAGCTGTGAAAGCTGCAATGGAGGTTGCCTCTCGATCTCTCTACAACTGTGACCCGGCAGTGTGGGAACGAGGTATGTAGTTTAGTTTTATAATGACTTTTATTCCTCAATTTACAGCTTATTATTAATTTACACGATTTATTTTGTAAATGTAGGTAACAATTACGAACAATTAGGTCCTGTATTCCAGACGCATATTGTTGTTAGTACTGATCTTACGGGCGATGGCGGCAAATGCGAAACAAAAAAAGCAAAGCATAATTATTTCTCGGATCACTCACGATTACTCGAAGTAAGCAAACGATGTGCAGATGGGTACATGAGAAATTGCGAGGCTTTTGTTCAAGACTTTGAAGTGTGCTACTCCGTAAGTAATTTGATTTACGAATACAAAGGAGATTTAAAGTAGATCTTCGATGTATTGCTTTGCGCTATCGAGACTCAAGTAGTCAAAAAGAAAAATGAAATGAAATAAAAAATGAAAACATCGATATATTGCCTCGCGTTATCGAGACTCTACTCGAAAGATGTTTGTAAAAAGATGTCTCTTTATATATGGACGCAGGTCACAAAATCTTTGGTTGTAAAACTTTTGATCACATTAAAATTTCAATCATAATAATTTAAATACGCTAAAATGTCCATACTTTAAATGTATCCGAAGTGCAAATATTATGGTTGTATTTTTAGAGCAAATCATCCCCCCGCCTGTACGATTGGGCGAAGGCTTCGAAGCATGACATCTTTGGCTATAAGAACGTCACTAATTGTTCCAATAAGACAATGGAACTGAGTCTAAATAGGTTTCAGAAGATAGGTGGATCTAACAATTGCTTGTGTATATGTGACAGTGGTCGTAGAGCAGAAGATCGGTATTTTAGTTTACAAGCGGTCGAGTCGGACTACATAAATAACAAGTACGTAAACATTTTTTTAAATTCCTTATTGTTTGATCAAGTTATACAATATGCAAACAAATTAATTGCCTATAAATACACAATTTTTTCATCTTTGGCGAGATTGAATAATCTTTCTGCCAAGTATGGTCACAACAAAATCTTTTTTTACGAAAGAAGGATCGATCACGTGTGGCGAACTGTTATAAACTTATATAATTGACAATTTTCAGAGTGGTGACTGGGGCAAAAATAGTTAAAAACGGAAGAGTATTCTATATTAAGATACAAGAAGGAGAATTGGGCCCTAATGGCACTATAATTGGCAAACCAACGTGGAAAGATATACCAGAAGATCTGAAGAAAAATCAATGGAAAAGGATTTCAGAATTTGCTAGTTCGACTTCAAAAACAAGAATTCCACATACGAATGTGTACAAAGATGAAATTCAAAAATATATATTCAACACCGAGTTCCGCAAAAATGCATTTCTCCATGTAGTTACGTTCGACTGGCGTAAAGTGAATCTTGATGAGTATACCCTTGAACCTAATGAAGTTGTTACTGGTTTGAGGTTCAATAAAAAAGGTAGTGTCTTGGTCCTGGAAATCCAAGCAAGAACCTATGACTTTAAAACGGGACAATTGACAAGACGGATAATGCAAAATAATAAATATACTCGCTGGACCGAAAGTAAATTCGATGGAGTGAGGTGAGCTCTTGTAACCATTTATGTAAATGGAAATAATCTCATCAAATTACTTTACAATTACATTTTTGTTTAGGCAACAGGTTCTTCTTAGTGAACCGGACGTGCCGATTTCAGCTGATCCTAGAGGTGAATTGGAGACTTACGGCAATGGAAAATATGTACTTTTCACGACGACGGACAATCGCAAGGATCTGGGTCAAAATACGGTGCCGTTTATCGATTCGCAACCGGTCACCACGAATCCACCGATGCCTCTTTCAGGAGCTGGTCTCATCCTCAAACGCAAGGGAAAATCCGGAGGATTTTTAGCACTTAAGTTGAATCATCTTGATTTAGTTTTATAATTGCACAGCTGTACATAATTACATATAGTAATAAAGTTATTCTTAATGTTAAATACTTAAATATTACTTTTCTTTGGAATTTATCCTGAAACATAAGCTTCATTTTGGAGGATTTGTAACCACTAACTTAAAAAATTGTAATTTAATAAAAAAAATAGAGTTGAATCAGTGTAACTAATATAACTATTAATGGGATGTAAAACCCATAGTTAGGAATCTGTTTTACCGGCATCGATATTTTCTTGATTATTAAAAATCAAAACAAATTTTCGAAAAAAGTGCAACGTGGCGCCCTCGGTAATTGCATAAAAATGATCTAGTTTCAATTTCAAGTAATTCCTTACACAATTATAGGAGAAAAATTTTTCAAACCTTTTTTCTCCTAGATTTAAGAATTTTATAATCAAATAAATATCGATGCGGATAAAGTCAATTCCTACTTATGGCTTTATCACATACCCTTAAATAAATAAGTGTCAACATAAATGAACATATAAACCGGTACAAAATTTGATTATGGTCCCTGGAAAGTTCGAAAGATCGATAGCAAGAGTGTACGAAAATTCCTCAAAAAATTTCCTTTTGGGATGGATGAGACTCAACCGATCTTGGCAAACCAATTTTTTATTACTTGCTTATTGTCTCATCAAAATATCTTATTACTCCTGACTCGTCAAAGCCAAGTTTGTACTAGGCGAATAACCATACTACAACCACGAGACCCACGGTAGAAAGTATTCAAACAAAAGTCTTTATCTATTTTCTTAATCAACTAGCGTAAGAAAAGCGAGGTCAGTAATAAATTATTAAAAAAAGGAAACAGTCAATAGTGACCTACATCACCGTATAACTCACCCACTTAAGCCATAATAATACCCCAATCTCCATTCACGATCGCCAAGAAATAGTAGACTGGTGAACCTGACCCTGGTACTTGCGGCTGCATCGGCATGACCGCCGGATCGTCAGCGGCTCGTTGTTGTCATGCACGAGGAGCCAGAGGGTAGCGGACTCGCGGGCGTGGCTATCGCACTCGCTTAGACTTCGCCAATCAATAGTTGCAGCCACAGGTGGCCCGGCTAATGGGTCGCCATTTCAACTTCGCGTTTAACTTTCGCATTGCTAAGCGCCATAACGACCGGGTTATCCCTTAGAATACGCAAATGTTTTCGTTTTGTAATTAGCTTAGTTTTTCTTGTCTATAAGTGTGAAAAAGGGAACATCGAGTCAAATTAAATTCAGAGTGATTAATTTAGTGCAAAAATGATCCGCACGGGGTTTTTTAGTTTTTCGCATTTCCAACTGCTAAGTTGCGTGTAGATATTTGTTTATGATTTGATTGTATACATTATAAGATACATGGCGTGGTGGTTTGTTTGCTGTAGATATTAATTTGGAGCAGAATTAATTTTATCGATTTTCAAATTAGTATTTCAGAAAGTATCATCTTTTATAAAATAGTAAAGGATTAATATATAATGAAAATTGTCTGACACAGTCGCGTCTGTTTCTACTGCCTAGACGTTTTCCGGGTATAATTATGCAGTTAAATGTAAATGACTTTCTTTATAGCAGATCTATCAGGAGTTTCGCAATATGTGACCTTCGATATCAGTATCAATCACCAATTAATAATCGTTTGTTTATTAATAATCAATTATTTATTAATAAATCACAAACTATTAAACAGCTCATTTCACTCACGTGATTACATGATAAACGAACGTGCAAATACATTTATTCAGCAATAATTACTTCTCAGTCTACTTTACATATTTAAATATAAACTTCGATTTACCTGTAAATCGACACTCAAAGTACACCACACCTGGATCCCGATTCCGCTGATCGTTCCAGCTTTAAAGTAAAGATGTGAACACTGACCGAGAAGTGGCCGATGGTCGATTATTTAACAGCTGCGAGCGATTTATTTTCCGCGGGACAAATCGCCTTTCGATGGAGCCGCGCGATACACCGGCGGAAAATGAAGAATGAGCGACCGATTACGGCGAAGACTGCGGTGGCGAACCGCCAAGGCCTGCGGCTGCCTTGACGAGCGACGGTCAGGCAGAAATCTGTACGCGTCGATGCCCGAGGCGCGTCGCAGGTGTCAGCACCGGGGGAAAAAATTGGCTGTGCTTTTTTATACTTTTAAATGTCGGTAGAAAGAAACCGAAAATCGGGATCGTTTATGCTGTGGTAGAAATGCTTATCAGCGGTTAGGCAGTCGTTGGCCAAAATGACGTTTTTTAGGTCTTTAACATGACATTTGATGGCCAACCATTGATAAACAGGATGAAAATTTCTACCCGAGTGGGAGAAATTAATTGGGTATCGAGGAGAAATGTAATTTGAGGAATATAATTGCAAATGTAATTGTCAAAACTTGTGACTCCTGAATTAACGACTTAACTTCATTTTCGAGATGTTTACAGTTTATTGTTTGCATTCAAATGTAAGATCGAATGACGAAAGATGTAATTTCATTCTTTACTGTTTTTACTACTGTAATTACAATCGCCTCGAGTATCTTTCGAAATATTTTTTCTGTTCTCCATAAACTAATAAAAATAGTGCAACATTTAACTAAAGTGTGGAGTTAAGTCGTTATGCTGGGAATGAGTAAATAATTGTAGTCAGGTCATGCAAAATGAGCATTTTTCTAATCCTGATCTAAATATAATCAATGAGTAATGTGACGATAATTGAAGTGAAATAACAACTTCAAGAAGTAAATTATGGTGTTATCTCAATTTCCAAAAAAATAGTATTAAGTCATGCCGCCGGGTAGCCACAGAAATTATGCCGTCAAGTTTTTTATTTTTAACTTTCACTTATTATCGTGTTGATATATACAAGTAAAATTGTAAACAATAGTTGATTAAATTTTATAATTTCAAATTAGCATGAATAATTTTTTCACATTAGATAAAAACAAAATAAATTATTCTCTTAGAAGTGTTTATTAATTGCATTTATCTTCGCGAGATAAAAGCGTAATCATCAGCGACTCAAAGCAATGGCAAGCGGCTTTCAAAATTTATGTAAAAACCCAAAATCTAATCTTGAGTAATTACCGATGACAAACATTCGATACACTATCGTTTCAAAGCAATGTACACGTCTCAAATCATTTTCAAAAAACAAAGCGACTATCTAACTAAATATAATTATCTGCAGCTTTTCCGCCTAAAATCTAAATCCATTTTGTATCTTTCTGATAAAACGGCGATAAAAATTTTGTTTTTTAAATAACTGAAATTTCTCTTCTCCAAATAATTTTATGTAGACACAAAACTCATCTTTGCCTACTTTAGCAAGTTCGAGGCTTAGTTCTAAATTTTTATGAAAATATCCTATAGGGTTTCTATAGGATTTCTATAGGATTTCTATAAGATTTCTATAGGATTTCTATATAGGATTTCTATAGGATTTCTATAAGATTTCTATAGGATTTTTATAGGATTTCTATAGGATTTCCTATAGGAATTCTATAGGAAATTCCGTAGGAAACCTATATAAATCATATAGGAATCCTTTACGAATTCCTATTAGTTTTTCGCGTTAAAAATCCTACAGGGTTTCATACAGATTTTCCTATAAGATTTCTTTTTTCCTATATAAAAAATTCTGGAAAATCTACAGGAGATTCTATAAGATTTTAGCGTGAAAATAGGAATTCCTATAAGATTCTAAATAACTGAAATTCCTCTTCTCCAAATCATTTTATGTAGACACAAAATTCATCTTCGCCTGTTTTAGCAAGTTCGAGGCTTAGTTTTAAATTTTATACGAAAATATCCTATAGTATTTCTATAGGATTCCCTATAGGAAATCCCGTAGGAAACCTATAAATCATATAGGAATCCTTTAGGAATTCCTATTACTTTTTCGCGTTAAAAATCCTACGGGGTTTCATATAGGTTTTCCTACAAGATTTCTTTTTTCCTATCTAAAAAATTCTGGAAAATCTATAGGAGACCCTATAAAATTTTATCGTGAAAATAGGAATTCCTATAAGATTCTTAAAACTTCTTAAAAAATTCCAAAAAAAAGAAACAACGCAAATCTCCGCGCCAGGAATACCCACCACTTAAAACGCAAAGATTTTCTCTCTCGCAGAGATAACGAGCGCCGATAGCGCGCGGGGGGCACCTGGCCGCGTCGTCCGGCGGGCACCGCTAAACCGCGCGCCGCTGATCGGCCAATGTAAGCGGCGCGGAAACGCTAATGGTCGAAAAATTGTCGAGGCGAGCGGCCAGGACCGACGCTCGTGTAGGAGAGGAAGGCGAGCGTCAAGCGGCCGTAAGTGTGCGCCGCGAGCCGTCACCTACATTCAGTCGGCGCGTAACAGTTGGCTCGTCCGGACTCCGCAGCGCTCGGCGGGCTCCCGAGCGCCCACCTCCCACCCGCCAGGTAAGGATAGGCTTTTTCTTCACCGGCTCGTGTTTGTACCTCGCAGCCTTGCTTTTTTCGAGCTGGGGAAACTTTCGGGCTTCGGCGGGACGCGGACTAGTTTTCAGTGGGTGGGTTCGTGTGTGAGGCCAGGCGGATTATCGATTTGAATTACGTTTTATTAGCGGGCGCTGAAAAAAATGGTAGAGGAAAATTTAGTATGGGAGGTGGAGGACAGGCTTGAATCGAGATTAAAATGATCATTATTTTGGAAAATTTACGATAATTATGGCTGATTTTATTATACAAATTGTAATTTTTTTTTAAATTTATGGCAATTTTTATCTCGTTTTAAATAAGAAAAAATTTAAGAATTTATGGTAAATTTTGTTCTATCATTTTTCTCAGTGTGATACTATTCCTCGTACTTAATTTTATACATCCGTTTCTTAATTAATCTTATTAGAAGACAAAATAAGTTAAGCCATTTAAATAAATAAAGAAAAGGCAATCTTTAGAATAAATTAATTATTTTATTTATACTTCTTTATACTAATAATTAAGTGAATAATATTATGTATAAACGAAATGGAATTCCCCACAAATTTTAGATTGTTGTATTGGTCAGCATAATTTATAACAAAAATAAAATAAAATTATTCACATATTTTTACAAATTAAATTTCCAATTTTGTTTACTACTTTAGTATTTGTTTCTTTAAAAATTATACGGGTTGATATGGTCTTTTACATAATAATAATAAATTTTATATATGTATATAATATTTTTATAAAAATGGTACATTGAAGGCAAGTTGAATGTTGAAACAGAAACTTGATGAACTGCAATTGACGGAAAACACAGTGTTTCTTATAAAACGGGGAATAACATTTACAATCTTGAAAAGATAATATTACGCATTATTAAAAATTAATTTTATTTATACAGAGATAACGAAAAACAATAAAAAAGTTTTTTCTCTAAACAAAAAGCACAAGGTTATATCAGCGTTGCATTTAGATTAAATTATCGGATTCTGTTTAAAGCCAATATTTGTCGGCAAGAAATTATTATCTCTATTCAATTTTTCTACAAAAGCGAAAGATAAAGTTCCGTTTGTGAATAGAGGAAAATGAGCGATCGAAAATATTTTTACGCGTGCAACAGCTGTACCATTGATTGTCGGCAATTAATTGAGACCGGATCACTTTTCAAATCTACCGTCGATTTTAATAAAACCGCGTAAAAAATATCCCTTTACTGTAAACAATATTTCGGGTTTATTGCTACGTAAAAATCGGTATCGCATGCCGTAAACTCTCGCGAATGTTTCCACGAGTAATTGAAGTTTTAATTAATTTTCTCCTCCGAAAATTCCAATTGAAGAGAACAAGCGTTCAATTTTTTTCATTAAAATTCTCATTCGTGCTGAATCTATACGAATTAAACATTTTTCTTGCTTCGTTCATCCTCGCTTCCAAAAGACCCGATCGCTTGTTTGCTCACGAAAAATTTCATTTTTCTCGGATGACTCGCTCGCTCCCAAAAACCCAAAAACACTCACCTCCTGCTTATTTGTAAACAGAGCGGAGAAGAAAGTACGTCGGGGGCCACGTGCTCGCCCGGAGTCGGTGTGTAATCTGGCCGAGCGCGCGAAATAAAGAGGAGAGGAGGAAGAGGTGGGGACCGATAAAGAGTCGGCGGTCACGAGCGTGCGACGATGCTAGCTAGTTCGCGCCGAGCCGAGCACTAATATAAAGCCGACGGGAGCCTAGCGGGAGGAGAAGAGGAGGAGGCACACAGGCGAGACCAGGAACCATCAGTATTGCTGCGGACATGGCACTGCCAAAGGTGAGTTTGAGATTTTTTTTTTCTTTTAACGTTGATGGTTTGAGGAGCGGAGATTTTTTGCGGGGTTGTTTGAAGTGCGTGGGAAAATTTTCTAGGAATGAGATTTGAGAAGTGGAAATTGAATCTACTTATGCCCTATTTAGTAGTGAGTGACATGGCGGAAGAATCAAAACTAGCTGGGTGGTAAAACACTTTTTTGGGCAATAGACTCACATCTAATGACTGTAAAATATATTGAGAACACAACTCTATTTAGTGTCATATAATGTTTAAAAATGGCTTTAGAGTGAAATAAAGATTCATTACACTGTTAGTCACACACTGTTAAAATTTTTGTGTAAGTCAAAGTTTTTTTTGTTTCTTTAAAGAAAGACACAGATACTTCATAAATATTTTATACAAGTGCTGGTAACGTGTGACCATTTTTAAAACATTTTTTATACGATTTTTTGTCCATTTTATATGGCTAGAATGTTCAAGAAAGTGTTTTATCGATGTACAATAAAAATAAGCGATTTTACAGTGGCCGTTAACTAACACTGCCCATTACAAATGTTTTAATTTCTATCATAGAGATTAAAGTTAACTACGTAATAAGGAAACTTGTGTATATTTTCGCAGTATTATGACGTGCGATTTCAGGCTTCACGTATGGATAAATTTATCTTCATTTTCTATTATTTTCTATTAAAGTGCATTATACTTTTAGTTGTTTTAATATCACTGTTTTATGCAATTTGTTTTAAATTTTAGCATTAAATTTACCAAGCTGGTTGCCATTGCACGAATAACACTTATTAGGATGAATGAACAAAAGAAAACAGTTCTAGACTACAAAAAACTGTCTGACAGATTTCGGTATTTCTGTTACTATATTTGCAGACAAAATATCTGTAATTAGAAATGTTTCATTTAGAGTTAAGTCTAGGAAGAATAATGAAGGGTTTTCCTTTTATTTTATTTGATGCGCGTGTTTAAAATTTAATTGCTTATTTAAAATTTATATTTCACATTAAAATTTTGTTTAGTATGAGTGTGTACGTCATGGAGGTGCAAGTTTAAAAAGTTTTTTTTTAAAGTTATGAATAAAAAATAGGAAAAACGTGTTATAATTTTTTAACATTGAGTAATAAAAATGTAAACACGTTGTGTCGACCGAAAGCGATCGCGAAGTACCGGATCCTCAAGCTTTCGCTTATCGAGCAAGTAACGCGTACAAGAACTGAGAAAAGATTTAAATTTATGCACGGATAGAATTTTTCAATAAACTTTGCGAGGATAATCCCGAGGATAATCCACGTAAATATTACAAGTTTCTTTTTTAATAAAATTTGCGAGGGAAATTCGCATAAAAATTTCGAACCGTCAGTAGAGATTACCGTCGCTTTAGTAACCACCACTGACATACCTTAAGCGAAATTACCAATACGTTGAGTAAATTTTGTTTTAACAGATCATAAAAATACACGTATAAAGTAATTCATTGGCTATAACCATCCCACGTCTGAGGTGGTTGTCCCTATCACTTTTATATTTTGGTCATCACTTCTACTAGCGCGAGATTATCGTGAAGGACAGTAAATTGTTAGTCACGAGGATATTACCATCGACTCCAGTTTATTAACGAGAAAGGGAACGTTTACAGAAATGCCACAGCTTGCTCAAACGATTTCGCGGCTAGCGAGTGGCTTAATCGTTCTGGTCCGAAGGATCCGCCTTGTCTTGACCGCGCTAACTTGACTGACCAAGCCAGTCGAGTCTGGAGGTCGCCAACTTGACTGACCAGATCGATATATCCTGGATCCACCCTGTGGTTCGCATTTTCATGTGGATCCAGGAGAGCAGTATAATGAGATTTAACACGAAAGTTTCGGAATGTAGTATTTCATACAGATCCTAGGTACATCCCGGCTGAAAATGGAAATGTTGAAATAAACGATGAAAATGAACGTTGAACGTTGAAAATCAACGTTGACGTTGATAAAACCTTGATTTGCCTTGATTTTCAATGTTTATTTGAACATTTCGTTGTAAACGTTGATTTTACACTTTGATTTTCAACGTTGATGTTGAAATCAACATTGAAAATCAACGTGTAAAATCAACGCTTACAACGAAATGTTGAAAATCAAGCCAAATCAATGTTTTATCAACGTCAACGTTGATTTTCAACGTTCAACGTTGATTCAACGTTTATATTTTTATTTTCATCCGGGATCTCAGATCTTGATGATACTCAAAATTATTAGTCTGAGCCTAATGTGGACATCAGAGAGTTTAGATCCTACGTATGTGTAGCAGACATTACGATACAACTGTATGTTCTATTTGTGCATCAGAAACTGTCTTTTTTCATAAACAATAAATATTGGTATATTCAACTTTTAAAGAAATTATGGGGATGTCCACATTAGGAGCTTCAACACTAATTCAACTTACTTATGAGATCTCAATACACTTTTGTCGTGGAAGACACTATATTTATACAATTGTGAAAACCAGTTATCAGCTGAACAACAGACGCGTGGAAAAATGTCTGTTAATGTGTGAATGATAAATGAACAACTTAGGTATTTAATTATCGACTCGTGCTTTTGATCTGAGAATAGTGTCATGGCTCAACCTCCGCATATTTCTAAGTTCGAAGACTTTGTCGTGTAGCGATTAATTGAATTATAATACACTCAGTCTCGGGGAGTAACAGTGTCATTAAACTACTTCAACAAAAGAAGAAGAAAAGTAATTACAAAAGATTGAAAATTGCATTTAATACATTCTTACTGAACTGTGGTTTAATAGTTTCATGATTTTTCAACTTTTAAAATGCGGTAATCTTATAATTAATTGCAGAGATAAGAACTATTGAAGATTGAAATAAAATGACCAATAAAAAAGTTCTTGATATGACCGCGTAATATTGAGGCAACGATTTCAGTGTCATTAATAATAAAAAGTTGGTTTTCAATTCTTTTCAATTCATAAAGTATACGTTCCTTTTTTTATGTAGTCGACAATTTATTATGAGATATTAGGTAATTAATTAAATTAAGATTTTTCTTCTAAAACGCCCTCATGTATCTTCACATACTCTCCTTAGACCCTATAATATTGAATTAAGGAAAACTTTTCGCCAGACATCCATAAAAAATTGGATAACGACCAAAGTTCGAAATTAGTGCGGAAAAGGTGATTACATTAGCCGCGTAAATACAGGTGCGTCCCACCGAACTCATCCTCGATTATCTCTTAGAAAAAAATAAAAAAAAAACTAGAACGGACTATACGCTTTATCTTCGTTAATTATTTTTTTTTTCAACCCCAGTTAAGACAAGCCTATGCAAAATGCAAGAGGGTCAGTGGGTCATCGACACCGGCGATGTTCTGTTTATGCGAGGAAAAGCATCGAGAAACTAGAGTCCCGATTTTGATGCGCCTGCCTTGCATAGGAAATTTCGCATACATTATCAGCTTCTTTTTTCTTCCGCATGAAAATGAAGATTTTTTATAGCGCGTCCGCAAGTAGGCCAATTAACGTCGCTGCTTATAGATACAGCTTTTTACGAGATTAAATTTTTACTTGATGGAAGCTAGCACTGCTGCTCATTAGTTGGAAAATTTTAATTGAAAGCGGAAAATAATTTTTGAACTTCGTATTCAATTCTGTATTAAAAATTTTGAGATTAATTGAATTAGGAACTGCTTTTTACGTATAAGTTACATTAAAAGCAAAAGTGAACGTCATTTCCTTTTATTAAAAAATTTCTTGGTATTTCGAATTTTTAACACTTGGAGACTCAACAATAAAAGAGGAAAGATAAACGTATAACAATGTATTGATATATTGAATGGAATGTGTATAAAATGTTGTGTTTGCATATTTGCATATTAGATTAAAAAGTTGTTAAACACAGTTTACCCAACGTGTATTCAATATTTGATCCTACGTAATTTAAATAATCGTTTAAAATAACTTGGATCCAATGAATTTCAAAAACTTCCGTCGGTACTAAATTTTCCATATAAAAGAACATCTGTACCTCTGTTCTTTTTACATTTCGCTTTACAAAGAAATCATTTAGATCCATCAAATTTTTAATTCTACACTTACATTTCAAAATATTAAAATAGTAAGTTATAACTACGTCTTTATAAACAAAAATTCTTTCTTAAAGAAATAATGAGCCTAAAAATGGACCATCTATCTTCATTTGATTGGTTCCAACATGACACAAATCCAGCTAACAAAAAAACGTTTTTGCAACGTGGCCCTAGAAGCCAAAAAACGTCACTTGGTGACCTTTTATTATACGTTTCAGTACCAGAACAGTTTTAAACATTTTTTCCGAAACATTTACAAAATTTGTAAAAACAGTTGCATTTAAGCAAAAAATAAATTTGTTGAGTCATGTCAGGACACGTTTCAGAAACGTTTCAGAAAAGTTGTTGAAGAAATTCCTGCAATATTTCAGAAACGTTAGATCTGAAACTTTTTGACATTTCAATGTTTCTGAAAAGTTTCTAAAGTGCAATAAATATTCGTCAAGTAACGTTTCCTGGTTTCTAAAGCTACGTTGCAGAAATGTTTCCTGGTGAAATCACGTTGCATCAACGATTCTTTATTACCTGGGATGTGATACCAGTTTATAGCAAATTGCAAACTAACTATGGATTATTTTCTATCATTCAAAATGAAAAATTCAAACGTTTTTAAAAGAATCAAAACATTGCAGGTCCTCGGGCTCTTGTGGCTGTCGGTAGGCGCGGCGCTGAGCTTGGCCGTCGACAACTCGGTGGACGATACGTCGACGAAGAAGGCCTTCAGCCTGGACGACGTCATATCTGGGGCGTACAGCAGCGACTCGTTCAACGGCAGCTGGATATCCGAGACCGAGATCCTCTACCGGGTGGACGAGCTCCTGCTCAAATTTGACGTCACCACGCAGAAGAGCGACATCCTCGCCAAGAGTGGCTATTTCGTGAGTTCATTGCCCATTTCCTTCCTCCGGCTGTTTTCATTTGAGACAAGCTCGATGTGCCTCTTGTGGAGATTTTTGTCTTTAGGAGTCCACATTCGTCTTGGCATAAGTTTTATTAAAACAAATTATTAAAATAAATAAATAAATGATTAATATCATTAAACATTTCCCTGTAAAAAATTAATCATAAATTGGCTAGAAGATGCAAATATAAGACTTGTTTACATATTTATTAAATTTTGTAGATTTGAGGCTTTTTTAGTTTTCTTTGAAGATCAAAATGATGTTGAGTCTTAAGGTAATCAAGTTCAGTTTAATTTGTTATAAATAAATAGAGAAAATTATTATGTAAGAGGTAGATATAGATCATAAATTTTTCTTTAATCAAAAAGGATTTTATAATTATCTTTCCTTTCTTAATCGATGACCCATTTGAACATACGGTTGATAAAGCAACAATTGCTTAGTAATAAGGATTAAAAAAGGTACAATTAAAACCTTTAAATGGTATCTATATTCGCAACAAGCCTTCGACCCGAATTTTTATTTTTCATTCGATACAAAAATAAATTCGTAAAACAGTATACGTATCAAATCGGCGCGAAAAAGTATGAAATTTACATACGAGCAGTTACTCTCACTCGCTCCGGCGCCAAATCGTCATTTATCTTATTAATTGTAATTTACGCATTTAGCCCGGGCCGTAAATGGCCATCGAGGTGACCTTTAACGACAGATGTATCCCTCTCATGGAATATTTCGAGTACTGACCGGTGACAGGTGCAAACGTACAGCTTCGCGAAATACGTTGAAAATTGCGAACGAAATATTATTTATTGCCTGCGAGCGCCGAGAATAGATCGCGAGATAAACAGTGCTTTATTGACCGGAGTAATAAAAAATGAACCTTATCAAATGTTCACTGATTCGAGAAAATTGACAACTTTATTTTAATCGAAGCGACACTTTCATTAGCTAGTATCTGGAAGTTTGATCTGTTAGGTGAGTTTTCACCTTTTGATACGAATCAATGATTTTTTTTTAACGGGTGATTTATTTAATGCAACGCGGAAAGGATTGTCGACGGGGAATTATGAAAAAAAATATCATCGCTATCATCATTGATTTATGTGCTAAATAAAAGTGTCAAGCTCTGATCATACAAGTTAATACAGATTTCATGAATCATATTATTTTTCGATAAATAAATATAAATTTTTGCATCTTCATTTATTATTTACGATTCATATTTTCATTGCAAAATTAATTAATTAAAATTTGAAAATAACGTTTCTTAAAAAATTAAAAAACCTTTCTTTCTCTCATAAATATCGTAATTAATAAATTTATTTACACTTTAAACATTAAAAATTTAAAAGGTGTATCCATAACATGCATAAACAACAGAATCAATTAGGTAAAAGTACTTTTTCAGGTGTTTAAATAAAATTTCGTGAACCGCCTTTAAATCTGTATACGGGAACGGGATAAAAATCGCGGCTACTGCCGAGCAATTCAGCATTAATACACGGAAAATCGAGCTTTAATCTGCACAAAACGGAGCGGACTGCGAGGTGTATTACGAAAATAAGGGCGGGATCGAAATATCGTTCCGGATGATTTGTGGCCGCGCGAAATCGCCGGATTTTAAATGCACGGGCCGGTGCATTCGCGGATCTTCATATTTCCCTCGCGGCCCCGAGCTCTTAAAAGTAATTGGATTGTGCAATTAAGAAGTATGGTGTTTTTATCCGAGATTCATTGACGCGGGTGAAAATATTTCATCGGGAATGGAGTCGATTTTTTTTACCCTAAATCATTAATTTACAGCTCGATTCGACCTATAGAATGGCTGTACTTAAGGCAGCGTTCTGGTGAATACAAACATTTTTATATTTACTTTTGCGAGCTGAAAATTTAGTATAATGTTGTTAATTCAAAAATAAAGTTTCATATAAAATTTGAGCGCGTTTCTTTCAGTTTGGTCATAGTTAAGGCATAAATTGCAAATGATATCAACTTTTTTCGAAAAGTAGTTGGCGCATTCGATTTTTATCATATGAAATAATGAAATGTTTCCTGAAAAAATAAATTGTTATAAAAATCGACTTTTTTGTTAAATTTCTCCAGAATCTTACCTTAATGAAACAAGAGAAGAATCAAATGAATACAGTGATTTAAAGAAAAATAACCATAAATTGGCCAGAATATGCAAATTCTGATCAATCTACGGTTAATTTTTTTACTGGGAAGTTTAGGTTGTTAAGTAGGATTAACCCTTTTTTACGAAATTACGAACCAGGGATGAAATATAATATTTGCGAAAAAATATCAAATTTAGATGATATCGACGACCGACGGCGCTTACGTGACTCCCCTTTATCCCGGGCACATTCAGTTTATTAAATGTAAAATAAGGTGGATCTTCCTTTCGCAAAAACTTTTAGCAAAGTGCAATCAACTCGTAACTAGGCACTTGGAAATTTTGGGGTAAATGATGAAAGTTTGCTAAAAAAAAATTGCTTCTTTTCGCGTTATTTATCGAGCCATAAACGACTTGCCTCGAAAACGCTGAGAGAGTGGGTCAGAGAAAACGTATCGAGGTTACATCCGAATTTTGACGTCATCGAACGAAACTACCCGCTTCAATTTCGCGCGCAAGAGTCGTGTTATTACGCCCTTAAGCTCGTAAGAAATGAATTTTTTCGCAGTAAATTATTAAATTTCAGCTGTACCAACGGGTCGAAGTCTTTTAATTTTCTTTAGATATGGTAGAAAATAAAAATCTTGCGGAAGTCTAGAGTGCAATTTTATATAGTTTGATAAATATTTATATAATCGCATTAAATTTAACCTTTTTATCTTTACCGAATTTAAAAATTATTGACAGTGACTTTATAGGAAAGTAGATTATCCTTTTGTTTTTGTAAGAGGATTGATTAAAATCAATTATTTATAAAGTCATAGTCTTGATATTTGATTTTCAGATAAGATAGGAAAGTTGTAAATAATAATACAATTGAAAAGACATTACATTTTTATTACATATTTTTAAACATTTTTCCAGGAATGATTATATAATAAAAAAGCTTACATAATCAAAACATAATTATTATCATTTATTGAGAACCGAATTGAATGTTTTCTACGAAGAAAATCGTAATTAGAAGTGACTATTTAAAAACTTTTAACAACGGAAAGCTTCAAAATCTTTTAAAGTAGGTTTCTACTCAAAAACCTAATTTTCTTATCTTAGAAACTATACGTTGAACCTATGCTCTAGGTAAAAAAAAATATTTTCTTATCTTGCTTAATTTTTTTTTTTAATATTTTAAACTCACGTTCTATAACTCCAAGTGCACACTACTTTAACTTTTCTTCAGACCTTAATAAGACCTAAAGAATAACAATTATTTTGCAGAAAAATTGTTATAACTAATCCTGCGCTAAACTACTCCATAAAACACTAAAAATTCGATTTTCCAGATAAACTTGAGTAGAAACCCACCTTAAAGAAAAACCTCGTAAAATCGATTGACAAATCGGTCAATTTTTCGCCATCGCCCACCAATTTCAATTATCCCCACCGACCGCGCGACTTACTCTCAGTGACACAAATTTCAATTGTACACCGGGTCGAAAAAGGCCCGCGCTGCGAGAAAACCTCGGCGCTCGTTATACGCGCGGGAGTAAAAATTTACGGCGCTCGGACTTTCGCGCGGCGCGGCCCCGAGCGCCGGCTAATTCAGAGGCGGCGCCGGTCTCCGGGTCAGGGTCGAGCGATGGATTTCGCGCCCGCGTGTGCACTGACGCTCTTCTCCGCTTGCAGGACGAGGCGCGCGGACTCAAGTTCTACCTGTCGCCCGATAAGAATTACGTCCTCATACGCAACCTCACCGACAGCGTAAGTGTCGCAAGAGACCCTCCGTGGGTACTCTCCTTGTGCTCTTGAGCCTGGTGTAATTTATGATTTTGCTGGTGGGATTTTGCAGGTGTACCGGCACTCCTCGCTCAGCGTTTACAGCGTGTACAGCCTCAGGAATAAGTGAGTTGTTTATTCTTTCATTTGATGCGATGCGAATTTACTTAAGTCTCTAGTGTCGAGGTTTAGAAGGTAATGAATAAAAGTTTGATAAAATCAAAGATCGTTTATAAATTATTTGAATTTCACTGTAAGGTAAATGTATAAATGTAATAAAATTTGAAAAAAAAATAATAATTTTGAATACAAAATTGAGGAAAGATTGAAAAATGATGAGGTAGAGTATTTGCTACATCTGACACTAGAGAATTAAGTGAAATTGGAATAATTTATTAATTTATTAAAAAATATATTTTTTTCCTGAACAACCAATTACAAAAATTGTTTAACCTTCAGGTATTATACATAAAAAATGATTTCCTATCATTTATCTAATATTTTGTTTTTCATCTAAAATTAACTGAGACAATTGTATTTGTTATATATTTATTAAAAAATAGAATTTGATTAAAAAGTCTCCTGTCCCCTCAGTTTTGCCAGAGCCTATTCAATCAAAGTTTTAGTTTTTTCATATCTTTGTATTATAAGGAACAAAAATAATTTATTTAGAATCACCAGAATTAAATAGAATATTTATTTGATAAACATAAAAAACGAAATATTTATTTTTTGGTCGATTTTGGCAGTAGTGCTACCTAAACTTCTTCTTTTTAGAAATTAGACAAAGTAATGTCTCAATCTACTTGAATAATGAAAAGTTAATCTACATAATGATTTTTTTTATTACTTAAGATTTACAGAGTAAGTCAAGATAAAATATTTAAATCTTTATGCACCTGGGGAACCAGAAACATATATGACGTGTCATTAGAAGTATGGTTATTACAGAACTAATAATATAGTTATTTAATGTATTTTTTATTTATTTTTACATTTTGAATTATTAAATTTACATTAGAAGATTTAGACTGTTGATAACATAGTAATGTATGTATAATAGTAACATCTTATCGAAGGCAATATAATTTGTTAAAAAAGATTGTGACCATACCAGTAATTTACTGAATATAATCTAACATCAGTAATAATCCACATAATTCTAATTTATGATCCAGTATCGTGACAATCAAATATTCATCATTGATGTAGATTTTCGATTACTCCAATAATAAAAATGAAACTAGAAATGAAATACAACATTTCAAAGTTACGAGTGTTAAATTCCAGATTTTACATAAATAAATTTAATTAATAAAATGGCAGAAAAAACATTCCAATGACGTAAAATGTTTGAGCGCCAGTTTTTTTCCGAAGCAATTTTTTCCATTACATTAGCCCGCAGTTTGCACATCCGTCCAGATTAAGAAAGTTACATCAGCCAACGCTGTCCTTTACAATCCACCAACTTTTAAAACTGCTGCTCTAAGGCATCCTCCAAACTTTACATCGTATTTTATAATAAAACACCTCAGCAGTCTTTTGGGAGAAAATGCTATGTTTTCTTTTATAAATCAACATTTATGCAACGTTAAAAGTGTGTCACTCGAAATTACGACTGCAAAGTAGCTTCCCTTTTCTAGAAAACGGATACACAAGGTATCTGAGAAGTACCAGGACAGCAGATTTGAACTTGACTAGAACATCTTTAAAGTCATTTCAAGGTCAAATTTGTCAACCTTTATTTTTGATTTTAGATTCTGAATAAGCGGGAAATTTTACGTTGAGATATTTATTTACGTAATAAATATTTATGGGGTCAGTGACCCTTAGGGGTCAATATTACGATTTAATAATTGTTGTTATTAAAGGTCATTGTGAAGGTCAAAGTTGAGTTTACGATTATACATACATTACGTATAATTTTCGTACACATTTGAATAATTTTATTATAACAATTTAGTTATTAAATTTCAGAAAATTTTTCGTAAGAAATGTTCTTATTTTATCTTTAATCTGTTACAATAATTTTTACTGTTTTTGTTAAAACTGATACACTTTTTAATTACTTAATCAATAATTTTTGTATGCAATTATTTTTATTTCTTTAAATAAGAAAACACTGAATCAGGTATACTTTATTTAAAATTACTAACATTTTCCATCCATTTGCCGTGTCTCTATACCGAGTGTATACCCGTTTACATGTGGAAATCCCGTGTTTGCGCAGAGCATCAACGCCGCTGGCCGACGGTCAGAAGCTGTCGACGGCCTTCTGGGGGCCCCGCGGCAGCGCCCTAGTCTACGTCCTGAAGAACGACATCTACTACCACCAGCTCAGTCGCAACGACGTGGAGACCCGACGCGTCACCTTCGACGGCAAGCACCAGGCTGTTTACAATGGCGTACCCGACTGGGTTTACGAAGGTAAAATACTCGTCGTTTTTTTCGCCTCCCCCCAAGTTTGTTTAAAACCTTCCGAAACTATTATTTTTTTTGCTCCCTTTTTTTTACGCCGGGTGCACGTAAAAGTTATAAAAGAGAAAAACATTTTTTCCGCAAATCCCTTTTCGCGAAATTTAAAAATAAAACGCGGACGCGCCGCCTCGTTGGAAAGCATTTTTTACGCGAAAAGTTTGCTCTTTGCCAATATTTCCCTTTGCTGATACTGCACGCGTTTATTCTGGGCGCGGTGAAAAAAAAAATGTACCGCCGCGTGTTGCTCCATACGTAAAACCGTTTTCGCGGTGAATGGAATAAAAATTAATTTTCAGAGGAGGTGTTCGGCAGCGACCGGGCCATGTGGTTCTCGCCGAGCGGCGAGCATCTCGCTTTTGCAACATTCAACGACACCGACGTGGAGTTGGCGGTGATCATGAAATATGGTAGACCTAGTGACTTTGCATTCCAATATCCAGTTGAGGAGAAATTCAGGTATCCCAAGGTAAAGATTTTCTTTTTATTAAAAATAAATAAATAAATAAATGTTTCGATCTCTCGTTTGTAAGAATGCAGGTAGGGGAGGGTCTAATTAGAACGCAAGATATTCAATGAATTAAGGGTCTGTAAGGGGCCACAGTAATCTAAATTTGATCTAAAACCCCCTAAATGTGGGGTGTCATAAGTATGATACCTCATGTTTTGGGGGTTACGGATCAAATTAGGGGACTATGACCCCTTATAGCCCCTTAATTCACCGTATCGTGTGTTCGAATCAGCCCCTTTTCTCCTACTTCATGCATTTATTGTTAATATATAATAATAGAAGGAGAAATTTGATCTAAAACCCCCTAAATGTGGGGTGTCATAAGTATGATACCTCGTGTTTTGGGGGTTACAGATCAAATTTAGGGGACTATGGCCCCTTATAGCCCCTTAATTCACCCTATCGTGTGTTCGAATCAGCCCCTTTTCTCCTACTTCATGCATTTATTGTTAATATATAATAACAAGGAGAAATCATGAGAAAGTGATATTATTATTGTGTGCAAGTCAATCAAATAATCCATTAAATTCTTGCAAATGGTCAAAAATTGTAAATGATTTAATACAGTTTGTTCAAACTTTAAAAGAAATAGGTTATCAGACGACGATTTTCGATGGGGCTATTAAATCCCTCATTCAGAATTCAATTTTTTCCATGACAAATAAGTTTACTAATTTTAAATTGCTTGATAAGAGTACCATAATTTTATTACCGAAATCATGCACTAACGCATTACCATCGAAATTAATCCTAAAAATTCACACTAAGAAAATGAACGATGAAGAACCAGCGCTGGCCATCATTCACTTGAATTCATTTGGCAGTAACCCGCAAAGAGAATCTCCTGCAAAACTCTCGGGTCTGATCCACTTTAGCTAAAATAGTGCATTCCGGCAAACCCCTCAAAATCCCGTAACATTTGCGCTAAAGCGAGACGCAACCACGGCGGAAGAATCCTCCCGCCGGCAGCGCGGCATTTTCAATCCACTCGCCGTTCGGGCTTCCTCGAGTTTAAAAAAAAAAAAGGCGCCGGAGGGAAAAAGCTCCCGGGACGATATAGCACTCCCCGAAGCGAACGGAGACTCGAAAGGGCCGTACGTACGTACGATATCGTATATATATACGCGTGCGGGACGGCGGGCAATTTGGAGCGGGATCCCGCCAGGTCGGGATTAGCGCTCGGACAATTTTAATGGGCTATAAAAGTGCCGGTGGCCGCGCAGACGCGGAAGGAGCTTTCGCGCACTTTTCCCGCGGGAAGACGGCACGCCGCTCCGCTGAATAAGATAATTCCCTTTAATTGCCCGGCGATCGCTCGGATTGCCGGTCAACGACGTACGCTTCTTTTTTTTCTCAGCGCGAAGGTGGCGACTTCCTTTTTGCTGCCGTTACGAGAGCGCTGGTTTTTTTTTCTTCTTTTAGAGCGCTGAGGCAGACCTTGGTGCGTTTTTGCCGCGCGGAGGTGAAGAAAGCGAGGGAAATTTGTTGAAGGAGGTCAGGAATGAAATTCTGGTGTTAGAATAAAATTGTGCGTTTTTATGTAGGTACTGAGTTCTGGTAAATTTATTTTCTCGAATTGCGAATCTTATGTTACTGGGAACGTAATATTCACTTTACTGTCTCAAGGATGTAGTATGCAAATGAAAATCTACATAAAAACTGAGGAACAAGTTTTAATTGTCTGAGTCCGTAATTGTTTCACATTTCTTTGACAGTTAAATTACGTAACATACTTTATGTCAACACTTTAGATGTTGACGAAAGCATTTGCTAGGTGACTACTCCAACAAAGTAATGGTGAGGTGTTCGGATGTAAACATGTTTGTAAATTTGAGTATAAAAAATTTATATTTTCTAATCAGTTTAAATATATTACTGTGTTTGAAAAGGGTAATATTTGCTGAAGTACAGTGTACTCATTGCTAATCATCACAACCCATCATTTAAACTGAATCAAAATGAGTGCTAGAATCAATATAGGATGCAACTATGTAAAATAGTTATTGTTGTTAAAATTTTTGTGAAAATAGAGCTGAGTAGAGCAACAAGTATGTTTAACTACTTATCATGTAAAAATAGATGTTAAAACCGGATTGCAGTGTGGGATTACCTAACCTTGTACACTTTTTCTTTCATGAATCATTAAGTTTTAAAATACTTCACTTGTTTCTCTCATTGCTTTTATAGAACAGTGTCAGAATTAGACTTGTTTTCTTAACTGAATTTTTAATTTAATTAATTTCTTTTTATTATTTATTAAAAATAGTATTCTTTATCTTCAAAGCTTATAGCCTCCCAGTGTGACTTAACTGTGTAATATTTGAACAAACAATTAATCTATTAGCTAAGTGCATTTAATGGAGCACGTATTTAATCATGTTTTACAGTCAGGAACCACAAATCCGCAAGTCACCCTGAACCTCGTTGATTTGACGGATCACGGATCGGAGTTAATTTCCTTAAAGGCGCCTACAGATATCGTCGGATCGTGAGTCTCTTTTTATTTTATTTCGCAGCCGCGTCATTTAATTCTTTACACGTTTGTCAAGACAAACTCTATTAATTTTTTTCTGAATTAAATTTAAATTAAATTACAAATTTGTAAAGAATAAAGTAAAAATTGTTATATTCTTGTAAACAAAATTGGATGATAAGATTAACAAAATAAAAAAGTGGCATGGAAGTAGTAAGGTAAAAGAAGAAAAGTTTTTCTTCGAAATGTTGAAATAATTTTTGAATTGCAACAGGGAGCCAATTCTCTTCTCGGTGAACTGGTTCGATAAGAAATCGGTAGTGGCCACCTGGACGAACCGAGTGCAGAACCTTTCGCAGATCGTCAGCTACTCGCTGAACGGACAGTGGCAGCCTCTTCTCACTCAAGAGTCCGAGAACGGATGGCTACTTTACAGCAAGGAGGCTCCGATCAAGCACGACGATTACGTTTTCATCCTCAAGCCCCAACCAATCGGTAATGAATTATTTTTACAATGATTACTTTTAAAATGAGGTAATAAAGTATATGGCTAATAAGAAGCAGTCCATGTAGACTTTAGATTTTTTAAATGGATCACGTCAGACTCAAGATCATGTCAATGTTAAATTTATTGTTTGATTAAAAGGTTAATTGTCCTCAGATTTTGAAAAGGCTTCTTAACGCGCGGAATAACTCGATCTTGCTCACACCATGGTAAATCTAATGAATGATTATGAAAATTCAATTATTAGAGTCCCTATTTGGATACTGAAGATCCACCTATTGTTTGGATATTTCACTCGTTGACTCTCTTGTATCTAGATATAGTACCTGGTATTTTTACCGCTAGATGGACTCTAAGACACTTCTCTCGATATCAAGTTTGCTATCGGTTTTATATTTAAGTTTGAATAATTAGGCTTCTGCAGAAGGCTACTGGTAATTCAAATCATCTCAAGCATTAGAAAAAAGTCGGGCATTCATTTAAAATACTGATTGATTCTTTTAATTATTATAATCAAATATGTCATTAAAATTACAATAATGGTATTATAAGCTAGAAGTGCATAAAGTCATATATAAGTTACTGAATGTTGAAAGTTTCTAAAACAAACTTTAGTGTACGTTTTTATAGGGGTTTCTTATTACATTAATAAAGTTATAAATAAATTCAAATGACAAAAATTTGCAGGAAATGATAGTTTGGGCTTGTTTGGTCACGTGACCCGCTATCGCTTGCTCAACGGTGTGTTGGACCACGAGTACGACCTGACCCCCGGCACCACTTGGGTTCACAGTATCCACGGTATTAACGATGTCAAGCGCGTGCTGTACTTCACGGCCTCGCCGCTTTGTAATCATTCCCAGAAACATCTGTATGAGGTCGGCATCGACTTGGCCATGGACGCCAAACCTAGTCCCAAATGCATCTCTTGTCAAATTAAAAGTGTTGAAGGTATGATTTTTTTCTTTTCTACTTTCATATTCATTAATGGATACAAAAATGTCAAGTATTATTATTAAAACACATGGTGAAGGTAGTTGTCCCTTAAATCGATTTTTTGGAGAATGTCTTTTACTTTGAAAAATGGAGGTACATGCTAAATCCGAGATCTAATGACCACGTCATTTTTTAAATAGAGACTATTAAAAGTAACCTTTTTTTAACTCTTGCAAAATATGCAAATAGACATGAACACTTCTCAGTTCCTTACGATAATATCCTACAGGGTTGCCTATAGAAAACCTAAAGAAAATACTATAGGAAACCTACAGAAAATCTTCTAAGAAACCTAAAGAATATCCTGTAGGAAACCTAAGGAAAATCCTATGGGAAACCTATAGAAAAATTCATAGGTAACTTGCAGGAATTCCCGTAAATTTTTCTTGCCAAAACTCGAATAGGATTTCCTATCAAATCCTAGGATCCAATAGGATACCAATCAGGTAATCCTATAGGATTATTGGCATTAAAACTTATAGGAATTCACACAAGATTCCTACAGGATATTTTCATAAGGAGTTAGCCAAAGGATATTCAAGATTTGTTTAAAGCTTTCATAAAAAGAAGTTAAACTATCTAAGAACACAATATTCAAAGCTTAAAGTAATTTACCTTTTAAACTTTTCCTAACTGTATCGATCTCAACTATCAACTATCTTAATAATCTATTAGATACGAAAATGTTAAGCAATAGACACGCAAAACTTTCCTAAATAGGCACTTGGTATTTACTACTCTCACAAGAAGACAAGCACCAATTTGAAAACTTAACTCTGCAATATCCATTACTTCGACATCCTTCGCCACTAAACATCAAAAGTTTTTTTTTCACAAAACTGCGAAAAAGAAGTTTTAAAGCTCGAGGGCTCTCCTCAAAATTTGCGCAGGTAATGCCTGCAGATACGTGAACTCGGTGTCCTTCTCCACTGATTTCTCGCGCTACTTGCTGACGTGCTCGGGCCCGGATCCGGCGGTGCTCAGGGTCTACGACATGGACGGCGAGGAGCTGTACACCTGGTCGGCCAATCGGCAGCTGCGCCAGATGCTGCTCAAACGAGTGCTGCCCCAGCAGAGAGACCTAGTCGTCGAGTCGCACGGCTACGGCGCCAGGGTCCGGCTCCTCCTGCCGCCCGACTTCGATCCCGCCAAGAAGTACCCCTTGCTACTCAACGTGTAAGTGGATCGTTTCAAACTTTCGCGATTGCCTTTCGCGAGGCTTTGCGAGCTCGACGCTCTCGAGAGGAGGGGCTCGGTCGCTACGGGCTCCAAGTTGCGAATTCGCGTTTGCTGCGAGCGGTGAATTTGTAAACCTGTTGTCGAGCCTTAAGCTTTGCAAAGTATTTCTGATACTAGTTGTGTCTGAATTTGTACGCCAATTCTTTTTGATAATATTTTATTGAATTTTTGGATTGTGGATAACATTTTAAATGGTGATCAGCAATCATCAAGAGAACCAGGAGTGAGATCTTTTAAAAGTAAATTTGTTCTATCTATCTATCCATTTAATTCTTTTAATAAATATATTGCTAACAAGTTTGAGCAATAGTTTGAGTTTTTCTCCTAAACTATTTATTAGGAAGACCATAGTCAAATCAGTTCTTCTTCTTCTATGACTGGAAATCTTGACCCTGGTGTCGATATCCGTTTGTAGTTGATTGCCTATCCTCCTTTGGTCTACTTTTTGATTGATTTAATTCTGATTTTTTGATTGATTTTAAAATAGGTTGTTTTCAAACTTGCCAAAAGGTTTTCCAAAAAGGCTTCCTTTTTTTGATGCTACTAACGCTGCATATTAAAAGGAAGTTGATGTTTATATTTTATAATAACGTAAATATGACATGTTCACTGATATTAAGTGATGTTAAAGATAGTATAGCATTAATTTGACTACATGATTAAGATTTAGCAGTTTTTTGTTAGTAGAAATTATAAATGCTTACTTTGCACCACTCTTCACGTTTTTGGAATTGCCTAAAGAAAACATAAAAATCCGGAGTCCATTCCACCGGTTGAGGACGAAACGCTTTTTAATTTTTGTAGCCGTCTCCTTGCGAAACCCACCATCCCGTGATGAGCTCTAGGATAATAGGCGGCTTTTTAAAATAAGTGTTCCATAATTCCGATAAGCCTTTTACTTATCAAAACATAAAAATGTTAAGTAATGTATTTCCGCTATTGGAGCAATGAAATTTTCATTATCTTGTAATGAATGGCGCAGGTATGCTGGGCCGGACAGTCAAAGGATCACGGACGGCTTCGGTGTCGGCTTCGAGACTTACATGTCGACGAACAGGCGTGTGATACACGCCACGATAGACGGACGCGGCAGCAGCTCCCGAGGCACTGCCAACATGTTCGAGGTTTACCGTAATCTCGGCAAGGCCGAGATCCAAGATCAAATAACTGTTATCAGGTACGTATAAGCGTTGAGTGATTAGTTTCTGCGATTGATTTTCCATTAACCAACATTGGCTCAATTTTCACTCAAATCAATGTACAATTCCATTGAAATCTTTTATTTAAGTTTAATTTAACAATGTGTGTCTTTCATTTTGTTGTTGTTTTCACTTTGAGGATTTTCTTCCGGAACAATACAATTTGAATTTAACACGGTGTCTTTACTGGGCTTGGTATTTTTAGCAAACTGCAACAGATGTTCCCATGGATCGATAGCAATAGGACTGCCATTTGGGGCTGGAGTTACGGTGGATATTCCACCGCGTCGGTTTTAACGACGGACGACAACAACGTCTTCAAATGCGGAATATCAGTGGCTCCTGTTACCGATTGGATTTACTATGGTATGTGAGCTACCCCTATAAATTCGTAAGCACTTGCAATACCCGCACAGTTGTAAATCCACAATTGCTTTTTACCGGTCATTCAATAATTTTCAATGTTATTGATAAATTGTATAAAAGATTTTTCTTCAAAGAAATATATTAATATGTGACAACAACATAGTTTCTACCTAAACTTTTTAGGATCACGTAAATTAAATAAAAAGTGGATCATTTCTTCATTAAAGAATGTAATTAACGGGTTGTGAAACTCACGCTTAGAGATCTATCTTACATCTTATGGTAAAATATGCCAAAATAAAAGTTTTGCATTTTATGGAACAACAATGTGCTTCATCACATTCAACACTAAAACCTCATCTTAAAATGTTGACAATTATTTGACGGATACAATTTTTTTTAAAAAGAAATATGTATCCCTATACACAATCCGCATAATTCATATAACCTTCGGTTCAAAGTAAAAAATTTTTTCTTTCCTTCTACAGACTCTATTTACACCGAGCGATTTATGGCTCTACCGACGAAGGAAGATAACTTGAAAGGCTATGCGGAGGCAGCGGTCATTCGACGTGCCGAGAAGCTGCGAAACAAAAAGTTCATGCTTGTCCACGGCACCGGCGACGACAACGTGCACTTCCAGCAATCGATGATGCTGTCGAAGGCGCTGGCCGATGCAGATGTCCTCTACGACCAGGTCTCCTATCCCGACGAGGCCCATGGACTCGTCCACGTGACCAAGCACCTTTATCACACCATGGATCATTTTTGGTCCGAGTGTTTTGGATACTAGATCCAGGTAGACACTCCTGTCTTCCTTGGTGTTTCTTGACTGTTCGATATGACTGCATGAACGACGGAGCAAATATTTTTGCCTTCTTTGAAAAAATACTCGTAATTTTTTTTTACACTGTAAACATTATTTTTTACAAAGTATTAAAGTGTGAATTGTTAGCTGCACTGAAAAACGATTTATTTGTGCAAACATTACGATTGTCATTTACGGTTTGTTTTGCAACATTAAGTTTGCGAGGGAAGAAAAAAAGATTGTAAAAACAGGAAAAAAATATAAATTACGATGAAAAGTGACAAATGAAAGAGTGGCGTGCAGCGCGGTGAAGAAAATAAGTTTCTTATTTAATTCCAGTGCGGTGCTGAGTCCTTCCTTGCCATTGTATTTTCCCGAGCCGCAAGAAAATATATCGAATCTGTCGCAGCCAGTGAGTCCATTAACGATAAAGTGTACGGTCGTATATGACAAGAAAATGGACATTTTTATATTTCACGGGAAGCTGATCTATAATAACTACTGTAAGCACGTTTGTCACTTTATCTCGGAATCGACATTCCACAAAAGTGATTCTTTTGTAAATTCCTAAATCGATGTTGATGTCTGCTGTGATTTCTCGTTTAAATAAAACTGTGAAAGAGATTAACTGATATTTAGAATGTGTAATTATTTTTCAAAACCCTATTTTTTAATCAAATTTTGCGTAAAGAATAATAAATTAATTTTTTAATCATAAAATGTTTTGGTAGGTCGTTCGTATTTATACATAGATATTGAAAATCGCTCGAAGTCATTTTCATAGAACAATTCACTTGGTACGTACTCATCTAAATTAAACTGTGCTTATATTTAGATGCACCACTTAATATTGCCTATCAGATTTACCGCTAGAGGGACTCTGTGATACCTTTCCTAGTATCGAATTCGATGTTCCAAATATATACATATACACTGCCTTTACATCTGGGTACTGGTTAGGCGTATGGAGAGGCTACTAAGGCTACTGAGAGTTTGATTTGTTGTAATGATTGCAATCAAGTATCATTAAAATTGTTCTGTGTATTTAGCCCGAGGCAAATGTTTGCTTTGATTTTTATTGAACTTTAGAGTCTCTTTCTAATTCTGATCATTGGATGTATAATTGAGGGCTCTGACCGTTCCTTATCAGTGCAGATAATTGTATTTAACTATAATATAATTAATGGAAATTAAAAAACGCAGACGCCAAAAATCAGTTGGGCAATTCCCTTTTTACTGCGATAAGGCTTATCATTCCAGAAATTTTGTAACTAGTAGCGCAACATCAAGGTCAACCGTCATCGCTTACCGAATTGATGACGTCACTATGGGCTGTAGGTTCGTCAAGACCAAGGAAAGGGGTGCGGCTGACATCAAAAGGACCGCCACCGCCATGTTACCCGATACCCCTGGCAAAGCCAAGGCCAAAGGCGCGCCTTGGACAAAAACACCTTTTATTCTAAAATAAAATCCCTCGAAGCAGACCAAATCGCGTCCTTGGCCGATCGCACGATCCTGACCGCCGGGAGGCAAACTTGCGGCAGATGAATGGGACCGATTAAGAAAGTCATTACTCAGTGTCGGGCGCATTTAACGAGGGGAGGGGGGGCACCTGCGTCGGCGACGCATCGGGCCGCAATATCTGCAGCCCGATGTAAATCTCGGAGCGGCGGTTACCGCGCGGCCGCGCCGAATCGCCGTCGCGTGATGCCGCGGCGTAGGCCTTCGCCGATGACGGCCCTCGGGCTATTAAAGCGCCTCCCCCGACCTTAGCCCCGATGCCTCTGACACTCGAAGATCCCCGAGTTCGCCTTTTGCCGCTCGCCGTGTCCGAGGCTTCCTTCTCTTTCGCTTTACTTCCAGCTTTTTTGCGCGCGAGTTTTGAGCCTCGCGAAGTTTGGTGAAGACGGGAGGGGGAGGTGGCAGGGGTGGGGGTATGGTAATGAGGGCCGAAAGTAGCGAGGGCGAAGGCGACGTTTGATTGATTTGTGTACTGAATTGATTTTATTAAATGGGGTGAGATTTGTTTTTTTTGGGGCTTGAGCAAGTGGATGATTTAATTAATTTTATGTTGGCTATATTTGGAGTATCGTTTATGAATTATTCTTCCTAGCCGATGAAAATTTTCGTTTTTGATATTTCATTAAATTATGAAAATACTTTTGACGAATTGTTATAATTATTTATTGGAGTTATTGTTTTAATCGAGCCAATTGAGAATGTAAAGTGGCTCAATTTTTTTGTGAAATGAAGTGATTTTGTAGATTTTTTATTATTCCACTTAATAAAAGTGGTTGATCATTAATTTGAGGTAGTCAATTTTTTTATCTATATTATATTGTGTTACTTTACTAGATAAATAATTTGTTAAGGCCACTAGGTTAACAAGAATTCATCAGATCGCTTTAAGAGAAGTAAAATGTATAGTCTTCATTTAATTAGTCTTCATCATTTGTAACTAAATATAAAATGCTTATTCTTAGTGAAAAAAATCATGTTCATCGTGAACTTTTAAAAATAACAATTGTATATTTGCTATAAACTTCGTATTTAACCTAAACTTTTAGATGAAATAATCAGATGCAACTCACTGTTTTCTTCTTCTTCTTCTTCTTTTTGATATTCTCTTCTTTTTCTTTTTCTTCTTCTTCTTCTTTTTGATATATTTCTTCTTCTTTTTCTTCTTCTTCTTCTTCTTCTTGCTCTTCTTTCATTTTCAAGATGATTATGAATGAGGCAATATATTATTATAAATATTAATGTGATTCTTTGAAATACCTTCTGTCTGTTAAGCATAATAGTTATACGCAATAATAATTTGTAGTTATAAGCTTACCACGATAAATTTTACTATTCATTTTAGTTTTTTCCAGTTTTAATTATTTGATTTAATCAATGGCTGTTTTAAGACTACATGTTTCGTGTACATTACGTTTTGCTTCTTCAAAGCTAACTTAAAACTGAACTCACTATTCACTGAAGTTTTCTGCAACGGTAACATGCAATAGTCTTCATATGTTTGTAGCCAAAACTGCCTTAAAACGTACCTTTAATATTATTTTGGTATAAAACAAATGAAGAAGTGACAGCCAGCCATGCATTTACTGCGTCAAAATCTTTTAATCCATTTATACCGTCACAATTAAAAAATTAAAGCCTGTTAAGTGTACGAAAAGTGGGCAGAAGAAATAGCGGGAAGAGCTCTCCAGTTCCGCGCTACTCTCCGCGATTTCGCTGAAAAGTCATAAAGATGAAAGGAGGCGTGCGCGAGAGGTGAGTTGACTATTACGACTTCTCATTTGTTTCGCTACGTAAATAAGCGCGGTATATGCAGGGAAAAAAGAGAAATAAGAGGGGGCGATGCATTAACGTCCGCGGCACACGACGATCGTTACAAAATGAAGTAGTCGCGTGTTTTCCACAAATGAAAAGCTGCGCGCACTCGGGAGCCCGCGGGGCGCGCGAAGCTAACTTCTTCACCGCGACCCCGCACCGTGGGAATGAGTTTATACGATGATAAAAGTCCGCGAGTTAAGAAGCGCTCGGGTAAAGTTTTTACGTGTGATTAAATTACCATCACTTTCAATTCAACGTCTTCTTCGTTTTAATCAAGACTAATGCTCCAGGCAATTTTAGTCCGACAAATTTAGGCAGCTTTTTTTAACGTTTATTTATAAATTTTGTAAATTAGCATCTAGAATGAAAATTTAGGTTTATAGAAAGAAGAATATTTTAATTTTAATGTAAGATCAAAATATTTGCATTTGAAATTTATTTGCAAATAGAGGAGTTTTATACTTTTAAGAAATGCTACTTTTACGAAATGCGTATTGTACGCTTATGACGTGAAGAAGATAATAGAAACTAAAGTTTTAGGTTAGAAAATTTATAAAGGGTATTTTATTCACTATTTCAATCAAACGAGTCGAACATTTTATTAAAAGATTTGATCCCTTTACCTAGATGTGATGTTTTAAAAAACTTCTCGAATCGCTATGTCTTACTATACCCGTCTGTTTCTACTTCAATATTTTAAGTATAGGAGATGGTTAAAACAGCCTTTATCTAAAGATTTCAGAGGTGTCAAACTGGATTTTTTTTAAGTTTACCATTTCAAGAAACTTGACTTTTTTTATCATTTAGATGCCTCGTTAATTAAACCTCTTTTGTACATACTAATTGGTAGTGCCACTTTTATGCGTTTACCACGACATCTAACAGGGACACGTGGATTTGATGATCAGTTAACAACCAATCACATCAAGATTTTCTACGTTGTTCAGTCAGCACGGGTATAATTATTTTTCTAGAAAATAAAAAATAAAATTGATTAGAGAATTAAAAAAAAAATCTCCAATTAAATACAGCGATAAAAAGAAAATCAGTCGATAAAACAGATAAAAACCGATCCCCATCGTCACCGTTTCCGCGATTTCGAAAAAGGAAAAGGAAAACAAAAACAAAAGGAGACGCAGCATCAGATAACGGCTAATAAGGCGAAGGGCGAAAGGACGGCCTTCCGCGAAGGCGTCGCGGAAGGTCAACGGGCCGGCGCAGCCGACGGGCTGGTTCAGGGTCGAGACTCGCGGCGCGGCTATTTTCGGGGCTGCTCCCACGCGGACTGATGCCCCTGAGGCACGCGAGCCCGGCGCCACTCCTTATCGCCCGGCTAATATCCCCCGCGAGGTGTGTGCGTGTGTACACATCGACTGCGCGAGAGTCGGAACAGCCTAAGCGCCCTTCGGGTTTATCTTCGCTAGATTCCTGGATCCGATCGTCAGTCCCGCGGGAGAGGCTCTTCCGATCGGCCCGGCGACGACTAATGACCGCGCGCCCAGATTTAATCGGCGCGTTTGTCCCGCGGATTTTACAAATGGCCTACTGAATTCTTTACGAGCTCCACGCCTACCGACCGGATGCTTATCGTCGCGTAACGCGTAAGTACCAACGCCTCGTCGATTACGTGCAGTCCGCGGTGCTGCCGCTGTCTCGGATTATGTAAACTTTTGCCCCCTTTTTGAAATTTAAATTCACCTTCCTTCCGCTGCCGAGCAATTTGCAGCTTCGTAGCAAAGCTCCAAATTACTCTTATTCAAGGAACTTAAAAAAAAAAAGTTTAGAGGTGAGCTCGAAGGGTGTGGGAGTAATAAAGAATTCGGTTACTTCCGTCCGATCAATTATGAAGTGGTGTTTACACTGCAATTGTCCGCTCGATAAAGAGGCTAGATTTCTTATCTACGCGAGGGGCTGTGCATTAGCATCCATCTGGCAAGTTCGTGGGAAGCTCTTGGCTCGTACTTGAAAGTCGAGGACTTACGAAATTTGCGCCTTGCACCGCTCGCCTTTGCCTTTCCGCGTATACTTGATAAATGCCTCGTCTTTGATCGTCGCTTAATTTTGCGGTTTATTCAGTAGTGACTGACGCTCAACTAGCTGTGGAGCAGAACTCACTCGTACAACTTTCAGTCTTAATACTTGGATGTTGGATTCAATGTAATGCAAAGTCGCGACTGTTTCTCCTACTTGTATCTGCAGTGGTACAACTTGTGAGTAAAATTTATGAAATAAGTAATGATAATGTTTCATTTATACCTAGAAAGTGTATATATTATATTAGTTTATAGTAGGCAGTACACAGTTCATATAAATTTGAATGCTCACTTTTTGTCTACACATAGTCAGGACAACATTGGGAGGTTACACTGTTTGTTACTATTCTATTGTACAATCTTCTTTAAACTTTTCAGAAATTTCTTAGAATCCTTGTTTTAGAAGTTTTCAAATTTTTAAAAATCTATTTTATTATTTATTTAGTAATAGAATCATTGCAAAATACAAATTCTATCGTTAGTGGCAATTTCCAGGTTGTGTGGCGAACTCAATAGCAATCTTTAATATGTAGGTTATGGTGTTTATCTAGTAACTGGCCAAAAACTGGTCTTCTTGATCTTCAAATATAATTGACCATTATCTAATTAGTTTATAGCTAAAATATATTGTATCAATTCTAAGTAATCACTTGCAAGTGATACGTCCAGTTAATGGTCAGTTATTCTTTGCGATTAAAACAGCCAGTTTTTGGCCATTTACAGATTTCAGGTATGGGAAAGATTAATTTTTTAGCTAAGAACTACCTAGATGGGTATTTTTTAAATAAAATAATAATACAATTATTTGATAGGGTTACTGCAGCCTTAGAATCATAATGAATAAACCGTACAATCATGTTTGCTAATACCTCAGGTATCATTATAAACCTAAGGTATAGAAAAACATCAGGTTAAAGCTGTTAAAGCCTACAAACAAATAGATAGTACATGCATTCTTGCCAGAAATGCGTCTACCGTCACTTCTGCGGTGCATCCTCCGTTTACTTGGAACCAAGTAAAATAATAGCTCAATTACAATGAGTCATTACTTTTAACGACAATAGCGAACAGCATCGCGTACTTAGCTATTAAGTTACTCCCTCGTTAAAATTCACCCTGACGGCGGCGCGGAGGTAAGGCCATATTCTCAAGGAGGTCGGGCTCCCCGGCAATCCACCGGACGGTCGTTTTACGGGGTATACGTGGCGTTCGTTAAACGTCCCGCTCTCGTTCTCGAGGTTCGCCGCTCCGGAAAAGGCGCGACTGCGCCGCGAAAACCCAGTCACCGAGCAACACTCGTCGCTCCGGCCGCGGGAATGCGTAATTAGCTGGAGTACGTGCTTCTCGCCAGTGCGGGGGGCCTCGAATGCACCGCCGGGGAAACGGAAAAATGGAGTAGGCGCGGCGTAACGCGCTGCCGAGGAGCTCTCCATGAGCTTTTCGGGGCTTCATTTCGCTTAATGTTGTTGCATTGATTAAACGCTGCTACTGCTGCTGCTGCTGCTGCTTCGATGGTGCACTAGTGGTTGAGTGCATTTTCGTATTTGTAGTGAGGATTGCTTATTTTCATCGTTAAGTAAATTAAATAGTTTTAAAACTATAGAATTTCTACTATAGAGTAATTGTCTAGTACAAGATACCCATATAAATGAAGCTCTAGTTTAGTCATGAACTGGCAAGTTTGTAGTATATGACCAATTTACAACCATTTGTGACCAGTTTATGGCCAGTTTATGATCAGTTTATGACTTGGAAATGATTTTACACATTCTAAAAATGGTTAATATCTACCAAGGGGGTTATTACTTGATAGCCGTCGATGGCTTACTCAGTCTTTGCCTGGTTAAAATGTTAACTGAGTTTATTTTTTATTTTTTGGTTACTTTTGCATATTTGCCTCTCACTTGCCAATCTCACCTATCAAGTTTCATCTATTATATATTTTAATCACTCATTTTAATGTTCAAGTTACATTTTAATTTACTTTTTTCTCCTTTTTAAATTAATTAAATGTAGTAATGAGATTAACCATAAGGCCTTACATTTTCCAGTTACTCTAAATTGATTTATTCAGAAAGTTTGTTAATAAATGCCTTTTTGATTTAGTTTATGACCTTGAAAATTAAAGTGCAACATAACATCCCTTAGAACTCTACCCCTATCCCTTACTACTCTTCTGAAGTAGAAAGAATTTGTTGATAAATAAGTATTTTTCTGAAATATATGAAATAAGTATGAAACAATTAAATGGATTTTACTGCTGAAAATAGGACATTTAGTTCAAACGATTCTTCTTATTTTCCACCCCTCTCAGGAAGAAACAGAGAATTGTTTTAGAGCAGTACAAATGATTTTATGGAACTTCACCTTTTAAATTCGACATCGAGGGATAGTTTTACGAGAGCGAGGCTGCTCGGTTAGATCCACATGAAAATTAACCCTTGAACCGGCTCCTGCCGCGACGTCACCTTAGGAGTCGTAAAGCTGGAGCGTCGCTTTTTTATTGCTCTCGGGGACGTCGACGAAGACGCAGTCGGTCCGCCTCTCGGAAAAGCGCGGATAGGGCGGGGGTTGAAGAAAAGAGAAAGAAAGCAGCACGGAACCAGCCGAGGCGCAAGAATAATGATCCCCGCGAGTGGGAAAAGGGGTGAGCTATCGTTCCGCTTTTCCAAAGACTATTGTGCGCCCCTCTCGATCCCTGCAGCCGGGAATTGGCTTTGTTTGGACTTTTATACACTTTCGCGCTGATCACGCTGGTTTCGCCGGAGCCCCGAAATTTTTCCACTCGAAGCGGATAAGGATCGGTGTCTTCTTCTGGAAGTTCGACGACGAAAGAGAGCCGATAACTTCTTCCAGCATTAATTGTTGTTTTCCATCGCTTGAAGAAGTTTTGTTTTAGTTGAAAAAGCTTTAAGTGGTTTACTTAATTAATTGTTTTCTGCATATAGTGCGAGCACATTGATTTGAGGATTTATTCTTCAATCCTTTGGTAAAAATGTCATCACCTTTTCCTGTCTTAAATAAATGGCAGGATGTGGTGAAACATTTATAAACGCAATTTGATTGGTTCATGAGTATATCTGATTGAATGGCGTCAAAATTCAAGTTTTCGTGTGAATTTTCTTACCTTAAAAATTATAAAATGTATCATAGATAGATAGATAGACCAACCAGAAATTTGGCAGTGGATAGTGCAACCAGAAATTTGGCGTTGGCTTTTGCTGATCTTTTAAAAAAGAGAAGAGAAGAATTTTAAACTTACTATACTAACTTGTTGATCGGTAAAAGCAATTAATATATTAAGATCAGAAATTGATTGTTTGTTTGAAACAAAATATTAAGATAAGAAATTGATTTTATATGATTTTAATCAATAACCACTTTTGATTGGTTAGTTGTTTATTAATGAAGAAAGTAACATGAGTTTCTAAACTCATAATTTAGCTTCTGATCTTCTTTTAATTTCATAAATTAATTGAGACTCAATTGAATTTTTTGAACATTTTTTGAGACGTAAGCATAAATTCATTACCGTAAGGGTCAAAGTTGCTGATAAAGTTTCATCGATGGCATAATTAGTCAAGAAGTGCAGGCCACGTTAGAAAAGTTCCCAAAGTTACATATTTCAAGGGATATAATGGGTTCCATCGGATTAAACTTTCTAATACTCGTATTATTTACTGTTTCATTAATAAACCAAATACCACTCGTGTACTTCATTGTCCGAAACATTTTACTCTCAAGCCTTGTTTCGCCGCGCATCCTGAATAATAGCCAGCTTAAATTCCTAGTAATTCAATCAAATTTCATAGAAGAGCGCCATAAATCTAATTTACTCCGCGGACCGGCTAAATCCCCGGAATATGCGCGCGGAATAATTTTCACAATTTTCCGGAAAAAAAAGAGAGATTAATTCGCGGAGACCTCCGGCGCGAAGCTAAAAATTCGCTCGGCGCAACACTCCATGAAGATTCTAATTAATCGCGGAAAATCGAGTGCACCGCGGGAGAAAAAAAAAGGATCGGAATTAATACCCGACCTCAATCCCCGGAAACCTAATATAACCCGGAGTCCGTGGAAATTCATCGCGAAGCCCCTACTCAATAGGAAGATGACGCAGTCGAAAAAAAATGGGTGGAGGGAGGCGAGTTTTCGAGTATGCAAATTCGGAGGCTTTTCGGGGGAATTAGGGACGTCCCCGGGGCGTCGCGAAGATGAGACCGGCGCGCACACGTATACCCCGCCACTCAGCGTTCGCCCCGGCCCGAATTAATTGCTTCGCGCGCGCATGCCCTCCTTCCCTCCCCCCCCAGGATCTTATGTGCTTTCACGCTCGCTCCCCCGGCCGTGCAGTTCCGCGTGCTCTGCTTTTTTGTCGGCTCATTGTCGGATCGCCGGCTGAATAGACTCGACGAGTCACTCGATGACTTCTGAATAGATTCGCCAGCTTCCTCACATTTTTTGATGACCTTCCTAAAGAAAGTGCTCCGACTTGATGGATACATTTGATGAAAACATTGTGCAGCTTCGAACAAAAAACCGAAGCAAAAAATGAAAAGGTTTTACTCCGTGATAAATCTTTATTGCAAGATTTGCTTTCTTCTTTTTTACGAAAGGTACGCTGTCTTAATAAACAGATTTTATATCTCTGATAATAAATATTTGATCTTTGTTCCTTCCAATCGTATTTGTGATATAGATCATTTTAATAGTTGACATCCTTAAAAATCTTGGTCCTTTTAAAGCTACATGCTTTCTTCGAGTGCCTTGAAACTAGGGACTTTAAAATACGCCAATTATGAAAACTGAAATATTTCCAAGTCGAATAAGTATGGAATAAGCGACGATCAGATTCCTCGGGCTTCCAGCTCTTTCAGACGGTGTGACCCCGATAGAAGCATTGAGATTCCCGGGCATTTCTAAAAGTTGATCGCCCGACTAGACTGGCGCGAGATAGACGGTGGAGGAATCGCCGCGAGTCCGCCTGGGGATCGGAGTCGTCGAATTTCCGGATAAATCGCGCCGCCAGCTGAACTTGTTCACGAGATAACGAGGCACTAAAGAGGCAGCCGAGGTGCCGCAGTATATTTACCAAGGTGTCGAGCTTTATTGCGCTCTCGGAAGCTTCTCGTGAGAGCGATGAGAAGCGCGTTTATATATTGTTAAAAAAAATCGAAGGATATCCTTCAACCCTGATACTTGTCAATTATAAGTTTTCGTTTATGCGATACTCTAAATTCCATGTATAGATTATTGAACTGACAAAATAACCTAGAAATGTGCAATATACCAGTTACAACGTGCAACGTATAACTTCAGTGCATCAGCATAAACTTACAACGTACATACAATGTGCAGTTTGTAACGCACCACGAACGAATTTTCAATATGCCATAGTCAACTTACAATGTGTAATGTTCAACTTTTAACGTATTTACAACGTGTGATGTACAACTTCCAATGTGCAACGTATAATTTGCAATGTAACATCATCACCTTACAATGTACAACTTGCAGTTACCACCACCAATTTATAGCATTGAACTTGCAATGTTTCACCATTAATTGATAAAATTCTACTTGCAATGTGTCACCAAAAACTTACTACGTAAAATGTGCCACCATCAAAATGTAACGTACAACTTGGAATGTGCCATCATCAAAATGTAACGTACAACTTGGAATGTGACATCATCAAAATGTAACGTACAACTTGGAATGTGTCACCATCAATTTATAACGTACAACTTGCAATGGGTCACCATCAACATACAATGTTGCATTGGTGCTACCATTAATTTACAATGTACATCTTGCAATATTCCACCTTCAAAATGTAATGTACAACTTGTAATGTGCCACCATCAATTTATAACTTACAACTTCCAATATGCCACCTTCAATTATCAAAGTACAATGACCAACTTATCACGTGCCATGTGCAACTTTCGACGTGCAGTGTACAACATTGAAAATGTAATGTCTTAGTTACACTTGCACTTGTTCATGCAAGAAACTTTTTACAAAGTGTAACTCAAAATTTGAAATTCACAATATGTAACTCGCAACTTTCATGCACAACTTTGCTACTCACAACGTAAAAAGTACTACAATCAATTTTGACATATTTAATTCAAGTTTTCAACCAAGATCTTTCAATCAATTACAGGATGACGAGAAAGCATTGTAACTCTTCGATAAAATTAAAAATTCAATATGTACAAACAATCGCTTAACTACCAATTGCAGCAATCAAACTGAAACAGAGAAAGCAGATCAATTGCGGCTGGACATTTATTGGTCCTTTAAGTCTGCGGGAATTTAGATATGAATTAATCGCCAATTATGTGACGCGTTCATCCGTTGATTTACCATCGCCTAACTGCATACACATTACGCTTTATTCCCAGCATAATGCACAGGCAATGTACAATGGCTAAGCACCACCCACGAAACAAGACCCGTTGAATTTCGATTGATTTGTCACACCGTAATATCTGTAGTATTTGATTGATTTCTACTGCAGTGTGGTCCTCCCGCGATTTTTAAGATCAATGCTTTACGCTCTAATTGTTGGTCTTTTAACGTGACAAACTCAATCAACTTACCCACTGTTGCGAGGCTTTAATCACGCCTGTATTGTAGGTTTTGCTGCAGCTCCAATTCCTCTCTAAGAAAGTTCTAGCTGCATAATCAATGCCTCTGAGGCTTCATCATTCTGATTGATGTATTCAAAACAGTGCTAAAGCCACGATGAAAAATCTTCATTTTAATCTTCACCTCCGTTTTCCGCTTAGAGGAACTCGTTGTTAATCCCTTGCAGAATCGAACAAAAGGTGTGAGGTCACCTAGCGGTGAATTGTTGAAGCTTTCAGAGACAAATTAGAAAACAGAAGAATGTTTGTTAAAATTTTTCAAAGGAAATTTAGATAATAATTTAAAAATACAATTTAAAATCACGAGGGCTATTTTTAAAAGATTTTAATCTCCGCGTTTCCATGAACTATTTTTAAATTCCATAACAATGTCTCCAGAGTACAAAGGAAGACTAAGGACAGTGGTTTCACAGTGGAATTGAAGTCTCTGCGGGGATGAAAAAAGAAAGGAACAGACGGGACGTATAATTTCAAAAGCATAAAAACCCTTATTACCTAATTGTAGGCCAGCCGGGTACATTAGGATCGAGTGAGAAGCAGTAAAAACTCGACGAAAGGATATCCGTGTAAGGAGAAGTGAAAAAAACGAAAGAGAAGGAGACGGGAGGAAGCTACCGGGCTTCGACGGCCTTGACCCTACTACACCAGTCGGCGGAAATGAAAAGGCGCAGGTAGTCAAGGACTCGCGTGAGCAGCGACGAGCTTTCGTCATACACACGTGCACACCTAGATCGATGATGCGTTCCACGTGTTTCGCGTATCGCCAGGCCAGATAAGGCAGAAAGAGATGGCTGCCTTGCTAATCTCGCGGGCCGCGCTATACACACTTGCAGCCAGTCATAACTCTCTTTCATTGTTCGCCGAGCTGGCTGAGGCTCTAGTTTCCTTTGTTTCGCCCGGCAATCAGATTCGAACTCGAGATTTCGCGGTGAACTTGAATTTTCTTTAAATTTAAGCTCACGACCACTCTGAATTGCCCCACGCTTGAAATAGAAAAATGCGGTTTCCTGGTGGAATTAAGATAATCACTTTTTATAGTACTAATGAAAGAATTTCTGAAAAGCAAAATCAGTTATCCTTTCCAGAAATAAAGAAATGAAACCTTGTTGTCTGCTAGTAGCAATCAATTGATTGGTTACTAGTTTTGGGCGCAATATTCCTTATGAAAATATCCTATAGGATTACCTTTAGGTTCCCTATAGAACGCTTGTAGGAAATCTTGTAGGAAACCTTGAATCCTATAGGAATCCTATAAAAATTCCTAGAGCTTTTTCGCTAAAAACCTATAGGATTTCCTATATGTTTTCCTATAGAATTTTTTATAGGATTTTTTTCCTATACAAAATTCTGTAGGAAAACGTATAGGAAATCTTAGGTTTTTTAGGTTTTGCTATAGGATTTCCTACAGGATATTTTATTTTTATGTTTCTTAAATGAAAATAGTAGAGAATTAGTTTTAATAATAATGATCGCCATAAACTATAAGATTGTATTACGTTAATCAATTTTTAGGTTATGTCAAATCAGGTTTTGGCCAGTAACTAATTAAAAACTGGTTACTTTTAATCTTCTCACAGTAACAAGTCAGTTTATGGCTATGGCTATTTATAGATGTGCAACATTTTATGATTACACAATTTTTAATTTGAAAAGAGTTAAAAAGTCCTTGCATGATTTAACCTAAAACAAAAAGAACCCATCATGAATTATCTGATCCTACCTAAATGGTCAGTTTTCACGTAAAAGTACAGAAAGATAATCATATTTCGCAACTTTCCCGCTGATTCAAAGCTCACACGAATCGAAGATGAAAATCGACGAGTCGTGAATCGCATGATGTTCATCAGCAACGACTAGCTGAAGCTTTACTGCTCTTCATATCTTTCAAAGATGATAAAAAACTTTTTATCCAATTTTTTAATGGCCGTATGGAAAAATTTATAATTAAACCTCCGGATTTGTCCTGGATAATAATTACGAGGGTAGTAAGTACTTGCGAGTTGGCGATAATCAGACAAATCTTATTACCGTCGCGGCGAAACAAATCAGAGCCTCGGGATTTACTTGCCAGGCTGCGCACGTCTCGAGTCTAATCAACTTACGTCATCATAATAGTTCGAAGTTTCTAAGTTTATTATTGATCACTTACGAATTCATTTGCTGACTTTCTTAATAACTATGAATTAATCAGGACGTAGCTTTATTAATTTTTGTCTGAAAAGCAATTTGCATGGCAAATTATTGGCAATATATTACTCCGTTGACACCGAGAGTCTATTCTACATGTCATCTGTTTGTCATTGAATACTGTTCAATCTGAACATTGATTGATTAATTCTAAATATATTTAAAAAACTTTTCTTATAATGTGTACTATCATCTGACTGAAATTAAAAACTAGTAAAGTTTTTATTTAACTTTTTAATGTCATTTTTAAAAAATTGTTTTATCACTGTCATTCATAGAGGAGTTTAATCCTGTAGTACATCTCAGCATTTCAAAAAAGATGAAAAATCATTCCATAAAGCCAGCTTTCAATCTCAATTTATTGTAAGCTTCTTAGTTTGATGTTTCAATAACATTTATTCACTTCGCTCTGACTGTTATTCGTTTCGAGATGATTTTTTTAAACCGTTACGTCAGGTAATATCGTAAAGACATTAAAACTAAAGTGCACTCCATCGTGAAAATCGTAAAAAGTGTGTTAAATAACCGGATAATCGAGATCGCATTTAAAAACAAATAATTTATGATAAAATAATCTCGCTGTTGAATTACAATTTACAAAAAAATATCACAACCGATCTAGGTATTCAAGGAAACAATCAGATTGTTTATGATTAAATTGACAGATTACTTTCGCTCGTGGATCAATCAATCAAATCTCCCTGATTAACAAAACACGAAATCACGAATATTAAATTTCAAAAGGTACATTTAAATAACTTCACAATTTTTCCATCCCACTTTCTCCCGATCAAACTCCATATTGAATAACCACCTTCAGTATACCTTCTCCAAGATCACCTTAAATTACCTCACCCAGCAAAGCCTCTCGCCCAGCAATGAGACACCAGCCCGGGCACAGTCCCGATCAAGCGAGCGAAGTGAATTGGAGCCTCGCCCGTTGAAGAAAAAAAAAGCCGTCGGCCTCACCCACGCAGATACGCGTACGCGTGAATGAGTTCCGGCGCTCTCTCTTTCATCGAGCGCTGCGGCGATGCCGGGAGCCTGCGCACCAGCAGGATACCGGAGCCGGGACGAGCGTAGGGGTGACGGGACTCGCGCCCGATTATATTCCTCCCCACCCTCCCTTTGCCACGCGCGCCTTTTCCAAGGGTCCGCCGCGTTTCACTTCGATTCTGATCTTCGCGGCGAATACGGCGTCCTATTCCAGGATCTCCAGGAATCGTTCTGGATTTTGCACAAACTTGTTTGTTCTCTTAGTTAAAAAAAAAATTAATAGCGATGTTTCTTTAAAAAAGTTATATCTTGTCACATGGTATGAAGTTACATCTGTTTGATCTAAGAGAATAGTTATTTCTTGAGACTGTCAAGCAGATTCTATTTGTCTTTCGCAAGTAAATTCAGTTTAGAATATCTACTTTATTAACTAGGGTTATTGCCGTTGATTATTGTTAACTAAGATTGTCTAGGGTTATTGCTGATGATTATTGTTAATTATAGGTTTAACTAGGATTATGGCTACTGTTTATTGTCAACTGTATGGTTAATTAGAGTTATGATTGCTGGTTATTGTTAACTAGGGTTATGTCTGTTGGTTATTGTTAACTAGGGTTATCTCTGTTGGTTATTGTTAACTAGGACTTATTAGGGCTATCGCTACTAGTTGTAACAACAAACTTATCCTAGTTAACAAACCAGGATTTATTAGGGTTATTTAATGTTAACTAGGATGTATTGGAGTTATCGCTGCAGGTTATTGTTAACTTGGGTTATTGTAAACTAGGACTTATTAGGGTTATCGCTACTAGTTGTAACAACAAACTTATCCTAGTTAACAAAGCAGGATTTATTAGGGTTATTTAATGTTAACTAGGATTTATTAGAGTTATTGCTGCAGGTTATTGTTAACTAGGCGGGTTATTGGTTATAACTAGGACATATTAGGGTTATCGCTACTAGTTGTAACAACAAACTTATCCTAGTTAACAAACTAGGATTTATTAGGGTTATTGAATATTAACTAGGATTTATTAGAGTTATCGCTGCAGGTTGTTGTTAACTATAGGGTCAACTGTGGTTATTGCTGCCGGTTATTGTTAACTAGGGTTAACTAAGGTTATCGCTGCTGGTTATTGTTAAGTAGGCTAACTATGGTTATCGCTGCTGATTATTGTTAAGTGAGATTAACTAAGGTTATCGCTGCTGGTTGTTGTTAAATAGGATTAACTAGGGTTATCGCTGCATGACTATCAAGTCAATACTTCTTTTAATTTTCGTCAGTGTATAATTTATGAAAAATTCATTGTAAATCAGAGAGAAATCACTATTTCGCATGACCTATCATACGGTGGCAAGTACGTAACATTCACTAGAAGAGATAGAATTTCCGGAATAGATAGGAATCATCACTGGTGTTTTGACGATCCTAGAATAACTCCGGTGGCAAACGAAGCGAAGTAACCACCCACACGTACACCAGCAACGAGGACTAAATTCGACTTAATGCTAAAGGGCGAGGAACCGGCAGATTTTACTTTTCCCCATTGTCGATCTTGCGCAAGTAAGACCCAGGGTACTGCGGAGCCGAAGATAGCGTCTCCCGCGTCGTTTCCAAGATTCTTAACGACGCGTGGCAGCCAGCCTCCCCCCCGGCGCGGGAATCAATGCCCCGCGCGCTCCGAGGGCTGCGAAAACACCGCCACCCCGGAGTCTGCCGGGCTGCACAGAGCGGCGTCTCTCCCCAAAACAAACCCTCACAGCTGTGCGCGCCCGGCGCGCCGCCAAAGGAGGGGTCCGCGCGACGCGAGCCTGGACCCTGCTCTCTACCCCCCCCTCCCCCGCCCCTCCGGCGACTCTCCCCTCGGTAATAAAGATACCTCGGTCCGATTGAGAAATGCGCGCTGCGAGCGTGGAGCGGTAGGGGAGGAGCCGCCACCGCCGCTGGCGGGGGGTGCGCGCGAGAGCAGCAGCCGGGGATTCGGAGGGGGAGAAGGAGCAGCGCCAGCGGCGGTGGCGGCGGCACCAGGAGGCCGAGGCTGCGGCGGAGGCTCAGTGTCGGCGCAGTGGCCGGGCCATCGTGTCCTGCGCCCACCAGTCGGCTCCTCCCTTCGCTCTCTGTCTCTCTGTCTCTCTCTGTCTCTCTAAACTCGCGACGAGTCTTATCCAGCGCCGAGCCTTCCTTCCTTCCGCTTCTCTCTCTCTCTCTTCCTCTGTCCCTTCGCTTATTTTTTTTTTTTTAAACCCCTTAAACTTTTTCGTTCTTTTCGCGTCGTCTCCTTGACTCTCCCTGTCCCGTCCCGTCCCACCCCCCCTCTTTTCTCTCTCGCCGCCTGGGAAGTACGTGCGCGGCGCGCCTCGCGTATAATCCGTGCACGCAGTGTTGTTTTGGTGGAGTGAAGTTGCGAGGAGGCCGGACATGCCGCCCGGATCGACGGAGCCGCGCTGGCCTTGACCAGCACGACCGACGTCACCCCGTCCTGCCGGCCTTTCAACGAGGTAAAAAACAAAAAGAAAAAAAGAAAATTTGACTTCGTGATCGCGTCGCACCCGGTGCGGGGGTACCTATCAACGTCGCGCTCGTAAAAAGCAGGCGGGAGTAGCCGCTCGCTAAGGTCCATTATCGCGGCGTGTGTTTTATAACTCGTCAGCGTTTGACGACCGGAACCTCGGCGCGCACCTCGTGTGTGCGCTGTTACACAGTTCGCCTAGCAAAGGCATTCATGACTATTGCAGGGGGGGGAGACAAAAGGCTGGAAGGAATTTCGGTGCGGCAAAGCAGCCGCGAGCGTTCGAGTATGTACACGCGCAAATGTCCTCCCGGCTGCTACGACAAAAGGACCGCGCGCGCGCCGCTCGAGGAGGAGAGAAAGGGAATAAAAAGCGGAGAAGTACACGCATAATACAGGAGGCTGCTCCTTTGGAGGAATCCAAAGGCGGGCGTAGCGTCACGTCCCCCGGGGACAACACGCCCAGGACACGCCGCGCCGCGCACACATCCGCTCCTCTTCTCTCTCTCCTTCTCTCTCGCTATCTCGATCTCCTTCTAGCGTAAGCTTCGGGAGGCGGACGCGGCTCGTAAAATTGCGCCAATATTTGTTCCGCGGCAGGCGCGCCGTGATTAGCCCCCCCGGCCCGGGGGCTTGTTTAGGTCGTTCTCCTCCTCGCGCCTTGAGACTAACCCGGAGATAATCAGCTCGTTTGCATCATATTTTCGAGCTGGATGCTCCGGCGATCGGCTTGTTTGTCGGAGAAAGGCAAAGGCGCGTTGCGGATAAAATTTAAAGTTCGAAGGAAATGGAGTGTTAGGTGAAGAATTTTTTGTGGATCGGATTCTGTTGTTTACCTTCATGTCCTCGTTGTTCCTCAATTCGAAGTAATCTTTCTAATAATCAACCGGGGAATGTCAATTTTGCTGATTTATAATCGAAATGGTTTATTAGTGAACGTAAATAACGAATTTCGGTGGATTTTACTGGATAGAATTTGGACGGTTCGTTAATGTGGACAATTGAAATAAATATTTTTCAGATTCATAGATTGATAGTGATTCATTCAACAAAAATAGGAGATATTAAAAAGTAGGGGAATATATTCATTGGTTCATTAAAAATGAAAATTAAAGTATAGAAGAAATTTTGCACAAAATAATTTATATAAAATGCCGGTTAGTAATTTTTAATGAATTTTGAATTATGCATATCTTTTGAAGTTTTTTTAATCGGATGAGTCTCGATACAATACAGATTTTATGATCTATTTTGTTTTCATATTTCATATGTACTTGCACAGCTTTTAGTTTCTGAGTATTTATCGTTTTCTAAAACGTACATTTCCTCTACTTTTTTTGAACATCTGCTATTTTTACACTACTCATTATTTTGCCCGAAAAAATTGGACCCCTCCTAGTCAATAAAATCTAGGTCCATTAATTAGTTATTACGGTGCTTCAGGAAATTTGCTATTTAATTGCAAATTTATGAGACCATTAGTGTACTTTGAATCTACGTGGGATTTCAGCCACAAATAATTAGAACTAATTCACATTTTAAAGTTCCGAGGATATTTTGCTCGAAATAAATCAGGTATATTATACCATGTTATTCGAATTTAGTACTGTTTTATAGCATACATATAGATAAGTAGAAATTTGAAATGAGTGTGTGTATTATATACTGATATTAGCTTCTTTAATAAACAATATTTACTATCAAAAATACTTTTGTCGTTATAAATGAGGCAAATGAATAATCGATTCGAAGCATTCGATTCATGGGTATAAAGCGCAGGTATAATTATGTGTTAAATTATTCGCTTAATAAATGCCGTTAGTTTAGTTTGGTAAGGGTAAATTTAAATTTATTTAATGTAATGGACTCTTATACAATATTTAAAACGAGTCTTTTTACTTTGAATTTAATGAATTAGAAATAATGGTTATATAATTAAATAAAAAATCTGTACATTTAACTTAAAAAAAAAAAAAAAATACGTAAAGCAGTACAATATTGGACATTTTAAGTGAAGAGCACAAATTCTACTGGATTTGTATTACCGTTAAAAATAAATGGCTCATTTTATTTTTATGAAAGATTTAAGTCGCTCGAAAAACGCAATAATGCGCAATCGTATTATGTGTCTATCAAACGATCGGTGATTAAATTCGAAGATTTCACTCTGCAGTATTTACCGGATAGTCCGCTGATCCTCGGCGACAATCAATTTCTGATTGACTTTATGGACGCGTCATTTTTCCTATTATCACCTCGATATTTTATTCAAAGCCTTTGCTTCGCGAGCTAATAAAAAAAGGACCCGTTAATTTCCGCCTAACAGCGAACAAATTATAATAAACTGCTGTTTCCTCTCGAAACGTATTGATGACGCGTTTATACTTTTCTTTTAATTAGCGTATTTTCTTGATATTCGTGGCATAATACAGAGCGAGGTAAATTGGATTCATCGTAATGAGGCTCCTTTGCAATCGAATAAATTGAACGACGAGGTCGGCTCACATAACCGCCCGTAACTATTATTTACTGAATTTCAATTCGATATAAATTTCTATCAGCTGCGTTATTGAAAATTTTAATGGCTTTTCACTGCGGAGCATCTTAATGGTTAACTCGAGGAACTACGCGAGCCCTTCGATATAATTGGAATTGTTAAGGAAATTCAGAAACAGAGTCGTTTTTTAAAATACAAGATTCAAACTAACGATATTTTTAAGGGTAGCTTAACGTAGTTATGTGGATCTGTTTACAGGTAATATTTATTTATTAATAATAATGGTGTATTAAAGCTTAAAATGAAAAATCATCACAAAGTTTTTTTTAAGAAAATATTAATTAATATACCTATGGATATTTTAAGTAGATTTTAATTTTAAACGAGCATATAGTTGAACATAATCACAACAAAAGCTACGAAATTCAGTCACTGCATTTAAAAGTTAGGAATCTTAAGAATTTCTGAACAACTTGCTCAAGTATTTCTTGGTCTGGATTCGCCACATTAACTATTTAAACTAAAATTAAACCTAAAATAAAAAAAAATTACAAAAGTAAAAAGTTCTTAATTTTCGTACAAAAGTATCCTGCGGATTCATTAGCGAAGTAACAATCGAGCCTCCGTTGAAGAAGCTTCCCTCTCCAAGTCGCAACTCCGCGATCTCGTCTTCGAAGGGAAGAAATTTTTCCCCCCGCCCGTTCCACCTGAAAAGCTAATTAAGTCACTCGAGCAATTTCCCCGGAAGGGGGTGGGGGCATCCCTATTGTCCCCGACGAAAGTATCGCGATGCATCTCCGGGAGAAAAGTCGCGGGAAATGCAGCAGAAGAAGCCCCGGCCGACGGGGGTTATCGGATTAGCGGATCCGGCAAACCGGTAAACAACAAACAATGCGAGCCAAAGTTCGCAAACTTTTTTTTCCCTCGGCCCCTTAGCACCCCCCACGGTATAGACAGGAGTCGAGGGAGACCCGTTTGTCGCGCATGCGTCCGAAAATTAATTTACTAATGGGGGCCGCGTTATTTCTCGCTCCTTTTTTGCCGAATCTTTTTTTGGAGCGGTGCATGTTTAGGTAGCGTTGCGTGGGGTTTTTTTAGTGTAATTGCGATATTAAAGCAGGCGGAGGGAACGGGGAAGCGATAAAGACGTTATTACGTGCGTGCGGATGGGAGTGGGGATGCGGGAAGGCGTGTCTGACCGCACTCGGGGTTTATCTATTAGCTCGGATCGTTTTCAGAAAGGTGGTTTTCGTTCATCAAAATCCCATTTGTAATATTGAGTGCTGTTGAATTGGAGCCAAAATAAATTTTAAAGATATTATTTTAAGTAGGGGCGTAAGTAGATATGTCTGGGTATGGTCAGACGAGCCTGGTAAGAATCGTCCTAAAATCACTCATGGGCTATTTATTATTTTGAAATAGAAATCGCTCTTAAATATTAAAACTTTTAATAAATTAAATATGTAATTCAGTTCATATTTTCAAAAATTACATAATTTTGTAATATCAAATGTAGTAGGAGCAAATCTTGAAGAATGCGATTTATATCATTTTGATGAAATCTTTAATTTAAGGTGTTTTTATTTATGCAAATACTTTGAGTTGTTTATTAAAAAATGGAAAGAATTTTATTAATTTTAAAATAGATGTAGAGAGAAAGAGAGATGTATATGCATGATTAATATGATAACTGATTATTAAAGAGTTTTTTGATTTAAGAATCCTGATTATATACAATGCTTAGTGACCAGATTTAAAAAAAAATCCGATTATTACTATCACGAAATTATAAACGATTAAATAATAATTCCAAATTCACTTATTTTTTATAATCAATAGTTTAATAGGAAGTTTATAAAGACTTGATTGTAAGTAAATGTGTCTTGCTACACTCGTCTGTTTCTACTTACGTATTCGCTATTTAAAGGAAATTATTATAAGTAGTAACAGACGAGTATAACAAGGCATGTTTATTTCCGATAAAATTTGAAAATTTCTGTACTTGTTAAATTGAAATCAAATGTTAAATAGGAAGTTAAAAATTCTGTATTGTAAATACACGCGTCTGACCACACTCGACTGTTTCTACTTACACTTATGCTAAGCCAAGTAAATTATTGCAAGTAGAAACAGGCGTGTATAGCAAAATATGTTTATTTTTTATACTTGTTAAATTGAAATCAATAGTTGAATAGAAAGTTGATAAAAATGTGATTGTAAGTGTGTCTTGCAATACTCGTCTGTTTCTACTTGCACACATGCTCAGCAAAGAAAACTATTGCAAGTAAAAACATACGAGTATAGCAAGACGTGCTTATTTGCAATCCATTTTTTAACTATCTATACTTATTAAATTGAAATCAAATGTCAA
>UXGC01000405.1:55849-123402 GCA_900480045.1 Eurytoma adleriae
ATTTGCAATCCATTTTTTAACTATCTATACTTATTAAATTGAAATCAAATGTCAAATAGGAAGTTAAACATCCTTTATTGTAAATAAATGTGTATGACTACACTCGTCTATTTCTACTCACATACGCTAATATCCAAATGAAATTATTGAAATAACCATCTTTTAAATTCTCGCCTTTTGTTAAATTATTGATAAAGGAGTAACTTCTTTTTATTTAGTCTTTTTATTATAATATTTTAAATAATATTTTAATCCACGACATTATTGCCTTTAAAATGTAGTCGAATTATTTCCTCAAACTTTATTAGAGACATGAATCAGAAACTTGTACCACATTTACTACATGAAACTAGTTAACAAATATTTATCATTTTACACAAAAGCTGATGATTTATCTAAATATTTATTATTAACAATTATTTAATCAAACTATTTACCGATTTTGTGCGAAATAATAACGATTGAAACTTCAAGTTCGTTGGTCATTGTTGGGGACAATGCAACGAACTTCACTGGAGATGACCACTTGTCGGTGACGCGACAAAAGCAAACGAAATTTTTTCGACTATTCAAATGAAATTTCAACGTTTCATTTCTAAGAAAAGTTCGGGAGTAACAAAAGATAATCAGCAGGTAAACCGTTTCACTCCAACTTTTAATGAAAACGAACAGTTGGACCTTTTTTCCTCCCATTTGAATCCGAAGAAAAAACCTTTTTTTCCAGTGCCGAACCAACACCCGGACACACTTGTTTATTAAACTTCAATTAGTCTGGACCCCACCGACGAAAAATCCCGGGAAAACAGATCGAATCAAATAACGAAAAAAAAAAGGGAAGGAAAGAAAGTAACGTACAGTCGTTAACATTTCATCGCGACGTCCCGGCGATCAAATCGCCATTACAAATCGAGCTCGGGCGATAATCGACAACGCCGGGGAGATAAACGAGCCTCGCCCGTTGTATTTTTTAAAACCCCTCCCTTTCGCGCCGTCGCCGCGTGAAATATGCACGGGGGTCCGAGCGGCGCGCTCGTACAGCCGTGCGCGATTTCGCAAATGCGAGGGTGAGGCAGTGGAGGGGGGGTGTAAAGAGAGAGGGGACAAAGGTAAACAGGCGGTGCTTCTCCGGAGGTCGGAGAAACCGACTGCGTAATTTTCAACCGGACGTTGCTTTGAATTTTTTTTTCTTTCGGTAACTGCGGCAACACTTTTTTTTATCTCGCGGGAAAGACAGAGTTGACGTGCGTTTTTTTTGAAAGGTTTTTCTTTTAGGGGGTGATTCGTATATTCGTTTAATTACGTTTCTTTTTTCTGAGCAAAAAATTCGCTGTATGGAGAATCGGTCGACTTTATAATTGACAGGTTCTTTTTAGATAAAACTAACAAAGACTGAGTTATCACAGTTTTGTATGAAGCATTTTGTTTTCTTTTATTACGAAATAAATCAGTGTTTTTTTTTTAATTTTTGATAAAATTATTTAAATCAATTTTTTAAAGATTCAAATTAAAATATCAAATTGATATTTAAATTTTTATGCTATTCGTCTGTTAAACATGAGGAGGATAGATATTTATTCAATCAAATTGCATCGTTAAATGTTTAACAACATCTTACCATCGTTTGAAGAGGTTTCTATTTGAGAAAAACTTCGCAATTTCAGAGAAAGTTTGCCGTTATGGATACTTCATTGAAAGGTAATAAGTTTGGATTCTCAATATCGAATTTATTTTTGTTAGGATTGAAAAAGAAAAATGACTGGACCGCTTTTTCCGACCAATTGCTCGTAGAACAGTGCCTATAACAAATCCATTCATTACTCGCGATTTGGCAGCAATTTCCGTTCGTTCAAGTGTTAGCGCGCTCACCCCTTCGGTTAGATTCCTTCTCCCCTCCCGCTCTCGAAGCGAGATTCGAAAATAAAAGCTTCGATTTCCGGCCTTTTTTTTTAAACATGACAACAAATAAAAGGAGCAGTTAAAAGTTTTGTTTTTGTTTTTTCAATTATCATTGAAGGTAATGCTCAAGAGATCAGTCATTAATCGTGTCGGTTAAGCGAATATTAAACGCATTAATGAAGTTAAAGGTAGGAAAACTATAATAGCAGCTAACCACACTGAGAGATTCAAGCAGCCGACCAAATAGACGTTCGAATTAGCCGCTGGCTTAAAGAAAACGATGAATAATTATCAGCAAACGAGGAGTCCAAATCTGGACTTGGCAATTAGGCCACGGGTACTCATACATTATCAAGTGGAGGATCTGCTCGATGAAAGCGATTAATTACCGCGCTAAAGCAGTTTACCAGTTTAACTCCGCATTCGAGAGATGAGAAATCGACTCCGCGCTCCGTTTTCCTTTTACGTCCGGGCTCCGTCATTTTTCCGCGACTAAGTGCATTGTTTACGAGGTAGAGGGCGCAAAAAAAGCTCCTCATCGGTTGCTCGGCGTTTCGCTTTCGGGAAACAACCTCGGGTCGGGAAGTCCGGGAGGGGGGCAATGGAATTCTAGTGGCGCGGAAGGAAGGCAAACGGGTCCTTGTGTAATTTTCGGACGGTCAATAAGTTAACTTTATATCGGCGAAGCGAACAACGGCTCCGGGGATAATAAAGGGACTTTCGTTTTGATTAAATTTGTAATGGATCTTAAGTAAATTGGAGTATCTTTTGTGCAGTAAAATAGTGGAGTTTCAATTCTTTTATGTAATGCTGAAATTTATGTAAATATCTTTTTAAAGGATTAAGTACCACTGCAAACTGTAAAGAATAAAAAACAAAATTTTCATTTTTATGCTAATTAAAAGTTTAAAAAGAATACAGTAATTCGAAATAAATAAGTTCATTCATCTTAAAATATTTTAAGAGGAATAAAAATATTAAAATTAAAAAGAAAAAAGGTAAAAATTTATTAAATAACATTTCATCAAAAGTCTGTTTATAAAAAAAGATAAAACATAAATATTTACTCCCATGTACACACATAAAAATCAAAATTTAAAAAAATTGTTTTCCTCTCCAATTTATTTTTTTTCGCGGAGTACCCAAACATTTAAGTAACGCGCAGTACCTATATCGATACAACAAAAGTAAACAAAAAAACAGCATGTATTTGTTTTCATAATAAAAGAGCCGATGTACAATGGCGTCGGCCCCTCGTCGAAATTTCATCCCGGAGTGGCCTGGAACAAAAAGAGATCGGGCGATTAGGTAAGAGGACGAGGGGTGGGGCCGCTCGACTAATTGAATTGGGCCCGGCGCGCACGTCTCGGCGCAGCCCTGGCGCGACAACGACGAATATTCGATTAAGGCGCGCCTCCGCGCGCCCTTTAATTGCGCGTATTATACAGCCTCGCAAATCCGCCACCTTAATTAATTATCGGTCCCTTTTTTCTGCTGCCCTACTAAAAGAGGACTGTTTTTTCGCCCTGGACGCGGGTATTTAATTGGTCTTCCCGGCGAAGTTTTCTTTTTTTTGAGGAGGAGCAAGGAAAATTGTATTTTTGGCTGGGTACGCGGTTGCGTTATTTATTTTATTTTTTTTTCGGACTATGAGCTTTTCTTTACCCGGAAGTAACATAAAAGAGTAGACCACTTAGGATGTGGCGCTCCTTCTTATTTTCCCGAAGTTAGCGGCTTGAAAAGAATTAGGTTGGATGCATTTAAGATTTTACTTGGATAAAAAGTTGCTCTATCAAATAATATTCTTCTCTCCAGTGTCTTTTTTTTTTTACTTTTAACAGAATCCGCTTTTATAATTACACTGTTTTATTAACTAAATAAATTTTTTTAATTACAAGTTTTAATGGAATTTTTTAAACGGTGTGACAAGAGTTATAACAAACAGAAAACAAAGAAAAATTGATATATGAGTACGAAATTATCGATCGTAAAACTCAATTAATTGCTAATTAAAAACTCATAATTCTTGATTAAAAAAAGATAAATCACCTTAAATAAATGAGTAGTATATAATTATACCTTATTTTCATGCAAATATTTATTGACTTCAATAATGAAACATGAAATATAAAGGATTTTGTTGAGTCGTAATTTATTAAAAATAGAAAACATAAAAAAAAAATATTCAATAATAAAAAGAATAATATGCAATTCACAAATGTTTTCCACACTAATCGACGTGTTTGCCGTATATTTGCATGTTAATTTCAACATGGATTTTTCGGTGTATAAGTTGAATTCCAGGTGTTTTTCTATCATCCACTTGCAGAGGCCGAACATTAATACAGAAATATAATATATACTGAAATAATGTGATTCTCATCACCTACATGCCAGGGACCGAAAAAAGTCAAATGCGAAGCTAAAAATCCTTTTTGTAAGTAAACGCGTCTTACCACACTTGTATGTTACTACTTACACGTATGCTAAGCCAAGGAAAGTTACAAGTAGAAACAGGCAAGTATAGTAAGACATGTTTATTTCCAATAAAATTTTAAACTTTCTGTTCTTGTTAAATTGAAATCAAAGGGAAATAAGAAGATAACAATCCTTTATTGTAAATAAACGCGTCTTGCCACACTCGACTGTTTCTACTTACACATATGCTAAGCCAGGGAAATTCTTGCAAGTAGAAACAGGCGAGTATAGCAAGACATGCTTATTTTTTATACTTGTTAAAATGAAATCAATAGTTGAATAGAAAGTTTATAAAAACTTGATTGTAAGTGTGTCTTGCTATACTCGTCTGTTTCTACTTGCAGATACGCTAAGCAAAGAAAACTATTGCAAGTAGAAACAGACGAGTATGTCAAGACGTGCTTATTTGGAATCCATTTTTTAATCATCTGTTTTTTAATTATCAAATGATTTTATATAAGCATTTTTCTTAAAGAAAACTGTTTTTCAATAAGATCTCCTATTTCTTCCCATCTAACCAAGTCTACTCCACAACTACGTCCCCAGCTTAGCTCCCACTCGCAGGAGCCTTCAGTTTTATTTCGTCAAGGCAGGAAAATAACAATTTCGCGAAAGCCAGTGTCTGCGTAGCGACGGAAACGAAATTGCATCGCGTCGTGCCACCGCGAAAGGACGCATCGGCGGCTCACGCACACCCGGGGGCCGCCTCGCAACAAGTAGGAGACGCGAGAGCCGCTGCGCCGCTGCCCCCCTCCCGCGGGGCTGATCGGCCCCTGTCGGGGCTCGAAATTCGCTCGCGAATTCGCCGATCGAGTGCTACTCGCGAGCCCGAGAAATGGCCCGTGAATTTCCGCGGGGACTCGCCTCTTTTGTGAGGATCCCGGAGCCTTTGTGCTCGGATTCTTACGCCGAGAGATCATTTTCAACGCTCCTCTTCCTTTTTTTCCGGAAATGCGTTTAACTTTCAGTTCAGCCTGGTACAGTTACATTTCTGAGGATTGAATATTTTAGCGAAGGAGTTCCTGACGGTTAAGGATGAAGTTATTCAAATTTTCCTTTATGTATATGCACAGGGGGTTTCCCAGTTTAATTGACACCTGTCTTAACTTTACAAATAAACTTTTTTAAAAAAAAGGATTCAGACAAAAATTGCAGGGTTCTAAAGGGTCCATCTTATCGTTATCCTTAAAGGTTGTTCTAAAGGTCATTTGAAGGTCAACTAATTTTGTTTTAATGGAAGCACCTATGTTTTACCTCGGATTCAAAACGAGAGTGAAATTTTAGTGACCTACATGAGGTCAAAATCTCTGTTTAACATGGAAGCTTATACTCTTGATTTTCTAATTAACCTGTATTGTGCAAGGAATGGGGTCTATATTAACCTTCAACATTTTTAGCAGCAATTTTGACTCACGTCGGGCAATTTGATCCCTAACATCCTTACATATTTGAATGTAAAATTTCACGCTCCTTCTGAATTCGAGATTGATAATAGGTGTTTGCATTCAGAAAAAAAAGTAGTTGACCTTCCAATGACCTTCAGCACCAAAAACAACGACAAGATGACCAAAAGATGGACCGTTCAAACCCCTACAATTTTTCATGAGTAATTTTTTTCTCAAAGTCTTCATTTGTAATGTTAAGAGTGGACATCCTGCAGAGTATTTCAATAAGGGTTAAGATAATATAATTGCAATCATTGATTTTTATTAAAGGTCTGTCGCGAGACAACAGTTTCTATCATTTTAATAAATATTTTACAACATCATTTATCCCATCAACTTTGATTTATGAAGACATTTTTATAAGAAAACTATTCGCAACTCTGAAACAACAATGACACTTCATGACTAGCCAACCATTTCACCCAGAAGTAATTTTATTTCGTCGGAAAACTAGAATATCAATAAGAAACTTGGTTTGAAAAACTTCCTCGCCGTGAAACGGCCCCAAAAGTGGCGCGCGGCAGCAGTCACCCTCCGTAAATTTAAGCGGCCTCGTATAGCACGTGTAAGTCGTCGTCGTCGTCGTCGTCCCGGGGCTCCTCCGGCGCTTGGCCGGCGTTACCGTGCCGGCGCGAATCCGGGCCGCGCCGTAAAGTCCGGGGCGCGCGCGACACGCTCTAATCAAGCGGCCGCCGCCGTCGGCGTAACTCCTCCGGGCCGGGCGCGCGCTGCTCCTTTGCGTCTTATCGCCGCCCGCGGCGACGCGTCCGAGTTGCCGCGGCGCAGGAGCGGGGAGAGATGGATATCGCGGCCTCGCGCTTACTCCCACGGCGGCGATCGACCGAGTTTACGGATTGTCGCGGCGAGTCGCGGGCTCGGGTGTTTGTATCGCCGCCGCGACGCTCCCATTCAATCTCGCGAAAATACCCGGCTTAGCCGCCTGCGAAATCTCGAATGTTTGACGTAAACAAGTAAGAAGTGCTCGGGCTTTTTTGTGGCGATGCTGCCGCTGCTGCTGCTGCGCTTGTTTGCTTTACAAGTGGGATTTAATTGAACGGATAGGTGAGGTTTAGTTTGCTCTTTTTTTTTAGGAAATTGGATTTTGTTGAGATTTATTAAATGTTCAGTGTGTTAATTGACGGTAGTGGAAATAGTTTTAATTTTGTTAAAACTACCAAAATCTATTGCTCTTGGCCCGTTTATTTTTTTTCATAACTTCCTAATGAAGTTTCGTTTTTGATTATTCAGATCAAAAGGTTAAATTCGTAACAAAAATATTTTGAATTTTTGCGCCATTGTAGTGGATATTTATTTATTAACCAATAAAATTGCTTCTTGAAAAGTTTCTTAATATCCTACCATCATATTTCAAAAGTAAGGAACATTCTTCTTTCATTCAAGTTGAAATATTAAATTCATATCAAAACATTTTGAATTTTGGCGCCATTGAACCTAACCAATCCTAACTTTTTTTAAGTGAAGATATCAAATGATTTCTTTAAATACTTCACAACATCCTACCACCTTTTTTTCAAGAGAGGATTGAAAGTATATGCGTTTAAATTTGTAAAGTGTTTTTACAAATATGAAGTCGCCATCTTGTTGACATCATTTTCATTGGCTGTTAGTATGGAGTAAATTATTAAAAATGAAAGAAATAATCAAGAAATGAAAACATTATAATTATTTAATATTATTGCAATTATTACCAGCAAACTATTAAAGAATTAAAGTGATCCTACTGTAAAAAAATTATGTCGCGCTTTTATGTTTACTAAAGCTCATTAGGCGCGAAATTTAAAAATTTGTATTTTTCTAAACTAAAGATCACGACTTCACTAGTTACTTTTTCCACAATTTTAAATTATTTGTGTTGTTACCTTTTTCTATAAAATAATTTTAATTTTTAAAATCAAAAGTAACGATCTAAGAAATAAAAAGCTCCTGACCTATATATAACTCAAGATCGCAGCTCCTCAATCCGTCCTGAGAAGTTCCCAGTGCAAAAAAAGAAAGGATTGTATATTCTTATCAATTCGAGCCGGATGACTAGATCCATTTCCTCCTGGCGAATCGAATTATTTTCCTTCGATTATTGGCTCGCGAAATTGGCGAAGTGCAAGTTAAAGCCACCCCCTCCCCATCCCCACTCGTGCAGTGCCTCGACAAAAGTGAAAGCGCCATTTTTTCCCGGCGCCGCGTAATAAGTCCATCTATATTCCTATGGAAGCTCCTCGCGCGATATTACGCTGTATCCCCTTTACCTATAATGCGATATTCCCCGGCGTTATTATGATTGCCGTTAGGTCGGCGCTGACGTCGGCCCGCGAAATTTAAAGTCAATTTTCCCGCGGTGGCCGGACCGAAGTTGGACGATCGCTCATTGAGACGTCGCCGTCGACGCCGGGGTAATTGAATTCCGGGAATATCAGGGATCAGCTCATTAGGTCGGTAACACTCTTATCCCGCGGCCGAGCTTCTTAACGCTTTTGACGACCGACATGATCTAACTCACTTTGCGTTGATTGCGGTGAAGGGGTTTAGGGGAACATCTGCTTTGAGAGTAATCCGCGAAGTTATGTTATACTGTTAAATAAGTCTTAGAAAGTTAGGAGGTTTACTTTGTAATGAAAAGTTTGATTTTAGCTTAATTAGGGATATTAAGTAAATGTATATTTGTTATGTACCTATTATAGGTACGTCCGTTTTATTATCTTATGTATTTTCTTAGATCCGTTGATAATCTTGTAAATTGTTATGAAAATTTAATGAAATAAAGTATAAAAGTAAATTTACTATGACTGAAATTTTTAATTTAACAAATTAATCAGGGAGAGATTAAATTATCCAATACAAACTCTATTCAGAGATACAAACATATATTTCTTCATTTGCTAAGAATAAATGATACTTTTATAATTGGTGAAAGTGTCATTTACAATGATGTTTTTTGTATTTAAACTAATCGATACCATTATTAATTAAAACTTATTTCACTCCAAAAGTATTATATTTTTCTCCTTAATTGTTTTTTAAACTGAATTTTTTGAAGATAGGATCATATCATCATAATAAATGGTTAGGAAAATCTAGATAATGGACTCGTAGTAAATATATATTATCTGTAAACATTGTAGCGATTGATGCAGTGATTATATTAATGAAGTTTTGTATCAAACTACTTGTCTATTCTTCAAAATGACTATGAACGGAGAAATAATTGATGCAAAGCATTGAATAGGTATTTGATTTAAATGAAAAAGAAAACATAATAAATAGAGCGCAGTCTTTTGAAAACTTTTGTGGCCTACACATGTAGAATAAAAAGTTCTAGATAAATATAGAAAAGACATGTGGTTTTTATTTAATTTGTTAGTAATAATTGTTGAAATTAAATGTATTGATGCCATTGAAAAGAACTGGCTGAATATTCTGGTTCAACAAATTCAACATGATTTAAATCCTTACCAAGTCACTATATTTTTTGATAATACTACATCAAGAAATCGTGAATGTGAAGAAGTTTTGAAAAAGATAAATCAAAATTTTCTGACTATGACAGTAAATCTGGAAAAAGTAAAGATTAGTGAAGTACACAAAGACTCAAGGTTACCAACTATTAAAAACCCTAGATTTGCAACGATGTACCTAATTCTACAGTGTAATGTGTTACATCTTAGGGATGATTCGTTGCTTAATATAAAATTACATCATTATTTCGATAATTTTGTGAACATTTCTCGATTTGCAGTGCGACCGAAATGTTTATTAATATTGTTATCCAATGAAAACACTAGTGTACGCAACTATTCTTCAATATTTACGTACGCTTGGGGGAAGAAATTCCTGGATTTCTCGATACTAGAAGTTTTTAATGACCGAAGGTTATTACATTATTTTAATCCTTTTTACAATACTACAACGAAAATACTTTTTCAATTTGAGACATCAATTTTTCCTGATAAATTATTTAATGTTAACGGATACGCCTTCAAGTCACCTGCATTTTCTTTATCACCATATTTGAAGTCTATTAGGGATCGAAATGGAAAAGTTGTAGATACTAAAGGTTCTGACCGCCATTTGTTTAAAATAGCTTTTGAAAAATTTAATTTTACAGTTAACTATTTAGATATGAATTCCACAAATTTGATTGACATTTTCTATAATTCGATATACTACATGATTCACAATAAGTTAGATGCATTAGCTATACCGGACGGAAGAAGAAAACGGACTAATTTGTATCCGGATACCATTCTAGAAATAGATCTGGGATTCATTTTGGGAACGTGGACTGCAGTAGTCCCAATTGTACTAGAAGATACAATTAGTTTGACATCTAATACTTTCATTTACATTTTTGTATTACCTTTGTTATGCTTATTACTTGTATACTTCATGAAGACTATTTGTAAAATTAACAAATCAGATTTACAACTTCTCGAGGTCTTTGGGTTGCTATTAGGCATTGCTGTAACAACAAAATTGAAAAAAATGGGGGATAAACTAATCCTTCTATTCATTTATGTAGTTTACATCTACTATTCCAACAACTTCTTCTCGTATATTACGGGCTTGAAAGTATTCAATGAAGAAATTCCCTTTAATACACTGCAAGAAATTGCCGAATCGCCTTTTCCTTTGTTTGTTACGGATTCATTTTATTCGTTTGCACCGAACGAAAGTAGTCAGTACGTTAAGATCATTAAAGACAAAGGCATTAAAACGGGAATTTCGGATGGTTGCTTGAATATGCTGGCTCAGAAGAAAAAAGTTATTTGTATCGAATCCAGTGGATATGTGTTGAAATATTTGGTGGACCATCAAAACTTAAAAAAAGAGCAAACGATGAAAATAGCGAAAGCTAAATTTTCTAAAGTAAGTGTAGTTTTTGTATTTCAAGGAGCATCGCCTTATCATGACCGGTTCAAGCAGGTGTTTCAAGGAATATATGAATCAGGATTGCATGATTACTTAAGGGACCGATATGATGAATTGCACTTAAAACCTAGCCATGTGGAAAGAGTATCTAAAGCAGTTGAGCTGCGACAAATAAATAGCATCGTAGTAGCTGGATGTTTGTTTTCTTTTATTGTCTTCATCTTGGAGATTGTCGTTCATTTACTGATATTTTAATTTCTCTTATACAAGATTTGTTGTTTTGATATATTTTGTAAGAACATGTAATTATAAAATTAGATGACTAATAATGTTAATAAAAATTAACGTATCATCTCTAATCTCTATCTCAAATTATTTATCCTTGGTGCGAGTTAAGCATATTCAACGTTGTAAAGTAGCTGGAATACAAACCTTAGATAATTTAATAGGTTTGATGTAATCAAACTAAAGTACCTAAGGTTTTTATTCTAATTATTTTACGGCGTTAAATCTCGATTTCAAATTATTTATTTTTAACGCAAGTTAAGCACTACTCAACGTCGTGCAATAACTAATAGAAACCTTAGGTACTTTATTATATTAAGCTATTCAAACCTAATAAAGGACCTATGGTTTCTGCAGTTGCAATACCAAAAGAGTCGATAAATTAAGATACTGGGTAACTCTATTTACAATCAGCAAAAGGGTTATTGTTAGCTTCACTGAACCTAATTACATTATTCCTGAAATCGAACCTAAAAGTAACTTGCGGATAGCTGCAACAAAATTATAGAAAAAGTTTTGCCTATTTTCCCTCCTACATCGAAAGTTCATAACATTTATGACGCGAAACAATGTGCGAACTTTTAAGTATGAGATGTCTCGGGAAGTTTCTTTTAGCGAATAAGCTTAAGATCCCGCTTCGAAACTTTAGCTACAAAAATTACAAATAAATAAACACAGCCCCTGCCAAGGCTCCAAGTTGCTGCACCCTTTTGAAGAGCCTCGCTTTCTGCACAATTTGTTCGAAACATTTAAATACACTCCACCTCCGTGTACCGGCCCAAATAATAATTAGAATCTCAACTTCAATCGCGTTCAACAGCACACCGAATACGAGAGGCTGCCTTTGAAAGGAATCAAAACTCCGAACGCTAAAAAAAGAAACAATCACTCACGAAGTGAAGTTGTAGGCGCGGTTATCGCGTGTCCGTCGCGAAACTTGGTCAGAGTACGGCACAAAAGGAGCGAGGCTCATTGTCTCGCGAAATCATCTTACGAGTGTAAAGTTTATTCGATTCGCGTAGCGAAGTTCCTCGGCGATTATTAAGGGGCTGCCTTTGAGAGAGACTCCCCCGGCAACTCGGGCGTATCTCCGAGCGGAATAGGCCTAATAATCTGTATCTCTTCGGGAGACTAAGAGCGCGGAGTCACTTATCTCGGGCCGGCATTGTATCGCCGGGAGAGCTGCGGACGCCCCGGGTGCTCGTGCACTCGGGATACTCGTCTGGCCGGGCGATCGATACGCCGACGGGTGCTACTTGTTTCTTCGAGATTTAACAGAGTCGGCTCGGTTTCAATATCTTTGATAGGGACGTATCAGTCGACAAGTACCGGAGAAGTTAGTTAAATATTAATTGGCAATCTTTTGTACGTTATAAATTATTTTTTTTTACTCTTGTTATTGATAAAAAACAAGACTTGATGACAGATATAAACATTGTTAATATTCTTTTAGCTTCTTATGTTTGCAAAATTAATATTTTGCGATAAAAAAGCAGTGTGTTGTGTAAGGAAAAATTTTATTAAAAGTATTTTTTATTAAAAGTCCGGTACCTAAAATGCAAGCAGTACACTTCGCACATAAAATTCAACTACTCACTCAAAGCACAGATCTACTGTACGTACCTCGAGAATATTATTTTTTCTCAGCTGAAGTAACAATTTCGCTCACGTAGGCTACATAATTCAAAAGAAATTCAGGACTGGATTCTCATGCACATGATCACCCCGGCATCTCTCACACAACTTCAATTTTGGACAAAAATAACAGAGAAAAAGAAGTTAAAGAGAGAAAAAGCGAAGGATAGAGAGAATAAGAGAGACAGAAGTATGCATGTGTTGTGTGCGTGTGCGGGTGTGTGTGTATGTAGTGTTGTGTGTGTGTGTGTGTGTGTGTGTGTGTGTGTGTGTGTGTGTGTATGGGTGTGTGTGTGTTAGAGACAGTAGGAGAGAGAGAGAGAGGGGGGGGTATAAAGAGAAGGGATGCAGTAATCGCCGCACCTATGGGTGGTACAGTTGAAAAGCAAGGGCAGATAATCGTTTACACGCAGACCAGATCGATATAGGAGAGTAGACGCACGTGCCGCCGGCTTCGTTTGCTTTATTATTATTTTCTCCTCGGCCCGGCACCATTATTTGTCTCCCTATATCTCCCTCTTAAAAGCCTTTGAACTTTTTTTTCCCGAAGTTCTTTTTTCGCATTGGGATGCTTTTTTCGGCGGAGGGGGGCAGGGGGTTGGAGGGTTGATGTGGAGTGAAGCTTTCCCGGCGTGCCCTATGAAAGGATTTTCGCGGGGAAACGTGGCGTCGAATGGGACTTTTTTTCAAAGCTTTTTTTATCATTTGTCGGGTCACGAGCGTCCACTGTGTTGCTCCCGTTTTCCGACGAGCATTTTTTGGTCGAAATGTCGGAGGAATGGACAAGCGACATAATTAAAACTAGCTTTTTGTAGCAGGGTGAAAACATTGTTTCTTATTTTGTTATTTTCGCCGTCTCAAATTTTCTCTAGTTTTATTATAGTTTGATATTTAAAGTACTTTAGTATTTAATGAGTGAATTTGATTTAAGTTTTTTATTCATCGATTATTCCAAAAAAAAATTAAATAATTTGAAATTTGAAATTTGATAAATTTATTGATTACTTTATATATTTATTAATATAAACTAAAAAAAGTTGAATGAACATTTGCCTTTTTTGGAAATTAATACCTCTGAAAGTGAAGCTGTTTTAATTTTGTTTTAATTCGTTCAAAAAACAGTGCCCGTGTATACCTCTACTGCAATTACTGGGTGAACAAATGAAATTCGTATTATTTAGTATTTGAAGACACATTTATTTTAAAAACAAATTTTATCTCTTTAAATTACGTGAAACATTTGTAAAAAGCTGCTTTAATATCTTTTGTTTAGTATATGGAAGTAGAACCAGACGGATATAGTCAGACACCAAAATTTTCATAAATTTTTAGAACTTAACTTTTTAGATAAGTGGATTTTTTTTAATTTAAATGTTATTTCGCCTATTAAAGGGTGACAGAAGATATTAACCATCTATATAATCGAATAAATTATGTCTATGCCGCCATCTAAATATGCATATCTTCACTGAAAGTTAATGAAGTTTTACTGCTAATCGGTGAACTTGCTGTATTCAGTTGAAGAAATTTAGAATATAATTGTTAACCTAAACTAAACATGAAGTCTATATGGTGAAAATGAATAATTATAAACTAAAGCCTTTGTATATTTGATTTTATAAGTTGAAATTTGATTATACCATACTGAGAAGGAGAAAGACATTGAAATAATAGTCTCTACAGCCCTCGTGCCGATTCAACATAAAAAAAAGAGGTCAAGTATGTCCCAAAAGGTCTCTCGTTTCAGTAGAAGACTATCAGAACTGCGGATCACAGATTTTGATTAAACAGTGCTAGATGTCTTCTTATTCATAAAAAAGAATAAGAAGATTGAAGAATGAAGTAAAGTAATTAATAAGAAGAATGAAGTAAAGAAGTCAACATATTAGTTTGACGTTAATTAATACAAGTATTTATATTGGTTTATTTTCTTTCACATTTGATTTCATAGTCGATTTTTTTTCTTAATTATGGATAACAGCTGTCGATCGAATTGACACAGAATAGCTTCAATTGAAGCTTATTTCTTCAATGTTTCATATACTTCAGCAAAATCAGGTTAGCAATCTATTATGAATTAGGAACATTTGAAGCAATACTATTTTTAATAATGTTACACGAAATTAATACTACCATACCTTCTACCTCAAAAACAATTGAAATTTAGAGTTTAAAATGTTAGAGTTTAGCTTCTTTCATTTTAGTATAAGTAAGAAAATATCTTCACTTTTGCAAGTAAGATAATATCTTCATTTTTATAAGTAAGAATATACCTTCCTCAGTTTCAATATAATTCTAAAAGTAAATTTTTAATTTGTTTTATTCAAACTTCATTAGATTAATTATCCACCTGAAGTTTCACGCATCAATCAAGCCAAAGAAAAGAAGAAATTAATAGAAGCTCTCTCCTACAGGTACCTTGCTCACTACGACCAGTACAAAAGTACCGTAGCCAATGCTCAACTGGACGAAAGAATCCGTCTTCTCGATAGCAAGGTGCCCCAGTGCGAAGCTCTCCGAGACATTCGAGCATTGACAAAGTCGAGGACGAGGGGCGAGGAACAGCCGGTAGGTCGACGCGGCGCCGAATGAAGTTCCGGGCTAATTCCATCAAGTGCTCGCGCGGGCGCGCGATTACTCGCACTTAGTCGGGCTGATAATTAGCGCGGGAAACTTTTCCACTCCCGGCGTTAAAAGCGCCGCGCGTTTCGCGCCTCCTGCACTCGAGCACGCCAGTCGCTCACGCGTTATTGAATTTTGCGTGCCTCCCCCTGTTGCGAGGGGAGAGGGGCGAACTCTCCGCGCCTGCCTCTCGCCACATTTTTTTCTCCTCTGATGTCGTCCACTTGAAGCAAGATTAATGCCTTTTAAGAGGGAAAGCCAGCTTTTCAGTGTTTTCTTCGGGTTCCCCTTTCCCTCTTGCTACTATCCGTTTTTTTTTCGTTTCGAGAGTTTGTCGGGACTTGAGTACTTCGCTGAGTTCATTTTAACCTTCTCTTTTTTTTTGGAGGTAATTTCGCGATGCATTAGTGACTCTCGGTTTTAGCTGACTTTCACGTGTTGCGAAGTTTCTTGGGTGTTGAATGTGTCAAAAATATTATGGAAGATCGACAGCTAATGTATTTTAGAGAAAATTAATTTTGTATAATAGCATTAATTTATTAACTTCATTTATTTATTTATTACAGCACAAACATATTAATCAATCTAACTAATTAATATGATTACTTTGTAGAAAGAAGAAATTTTAATGTGTTACTTAAGATTTCTTCAATAGTCTTCAGTTGTGCGTGATGAAATTTTTAACAATTTAAAATTAAATAAATTAAAATTTTCAATATTTTGGTAGTTAACGGATTTATTGATTTTGTTTTACATCAGTTAAAAATACATTTAAAAATAAAATATCTCTGATATATTTTTAGCGCTTATAAAGCATTACAGGGAAGAAACTTTTGGTTAAATTATATGCTCCCAATCTTCTTAACTGCGATAAAAGCTTTTCGAGCGAATAATGGGTGATTCATTCGCTAAAGTTATTTACGGGATTAGTGCATACACAAATGCACATGAAGTTATTCTGTTTTCTGCACATCTAAGGCACGCGGTCACACAACTTGCCAATTTTTCGAAATCAACAAAATATTTAATTCCATCATCATTGAAATTGGAAAAAATTTTCTATTATTTTCTTTTGACCTCAAATGATCGTTGTATAAATTAGTATTTTATAAATTATTTTAAATAATTTATTTATAACCCATATGCAATTAAGAAAAGTTTTGAAACAGCAGATTAACTTTGAAAATTTGAATCGAAGAAAAAAATGGTCAGAACCAAATTTGATTCTTCTTTGACAAGATGACGTGACCTTGGATGTGATCTTGTCGATGATCTTTAATGTCATTTCAAAGTGAAGTTTTTGTAGATTTATATATATTTAAACGTAAAAGCCCAGTTTACTCAGAATCTGAAGTTAAAAGGGGATCAAAGGAATTTCTTATGACTCGTAAGTCAAAAGTAAGGGTGACCGTTTGGAAAGACAAAATTTACCTCAAAATGTCAATGAAGATCATCTTCATAAGGTCAGATTCAAAGCAACGATCAGATAATCGGAGATAAATCCTGAAACATTGATTCTGAACATCCTCTTACATTTAGAAGTTGAAGAAATACTGTTATAATTTCGGTGTCTGACCATACTCGTCTATTTCTACTTTTGTATCTGGAACCTAACGTACCCTAACAGCTTTCTTCCTATAAGACATACATAATGTAAACATTTCTTGAAAATTAAATAACTCTTTTAGAATATAAAACACTGTGCACCGCTAATTAATTATTATCACTCTGCTTGCCGTAGCATTTAGACTTTCTTTTTAACAATATCTGTATTAATGCCATTAGGCTTTGAGTATGAGTATCACAGATAATTAATTAACATGCAGTATACTCATTTCATCCGTTCATTCTTTTGTTGTAACAAAGACTTAAATGGGGATAAACTTTTATTAAAAAAAAGAATTCCAGAAACATCCTTACCCTATGAAACAGTTCCGCGTTCGGAAACCAACTACCCCTTCCAACCCCTCCCCCCAAAAAGAGAAACAAAATATCCTCCCGACTGTACTCAACAAAAAGTATCCCAGAAATTTCTCCATAGCAAAAAGAAAATATAAAAAGAAAACATCCCGCCGATGCAGCCTCCTTCACCCCGAGTTAGAACGAATCAAGTATGGGCCGCCGTTTGTCAATTGGGCCGGTGGCGCTCGCGCAATTTAATCCCGCCGGTATATAAATAACCCTGCCAAAGCGCCAACGGGCCGCCTTGATAAATTCGAGGATGCGTCCGTCGCCCCCCCCCTCCCGCATACATATCGACCCGGATTCCCCGCAGCAGGCGGAAGAAACAAAAGGAGTCGCCCGGGCGTTTTTCCGCTTCGCGCGCGCACCGCCCGCTGGAATGACGGGGATGATCCGGCAGATGCACCCGCTGATGAAGACATTCTCTTCTCGCTTTGTGCTATCGGCGCTCCATTGTTGGAACCGCCAATGCTACCGTGATTAACCAGATATTTTTTTTTTATGTTCCGTCGGATGCGTCATTTTTCATTTTTTCTTTCTCTTTGTGAGAAAGTGAAGTCTTTTTTTTGCTTCGTCACGTTGAGCAGAGTGGAATTTGTTGTTGGATAATATTTTGGATTTTGCGCGTTTTAAAAGTAAGAGGAACGGAATGAGGTGGTTCTTTTTGAAGTAATTCATAAAAGAGATATTGAGAGCGGTGAAATGAATCTAAATTAATTTTATTTATTCAATGGACGAAGCGCCTTTGAAGTTTTCCCAATTAAACTGCGCCGCTTTTTATATAACTTTTAAAATCTTGGAAAGCAAAATGAATAAATGTCATATTTTTTAAAACTAAATGAGACTTAAGCTTCGAATAATACGATATCCAAGCCAACTCCCTGTTAAAATGATCACAAAATATCGGGTAATTTTTAAACCAAATGATTCTGTTTATTCATTCATCTAGAAATCGTAGTATACTAAAAATAAAAACAACATTAAAAAAAATTACTTCATATTTTTCTATAGCATTTAAAGAAGTATAGAAATTGGAATCGAAATCCGTATCCGCGGAGCGTAAAAATCAACAACAGAAAGACGACCTCGCAGCTCCGTGTGAAAGATCGCGCCGAAAATCCGTTTAGCTGGTTGCCACGTGCGCGTTCGTTAGTCATCGGTTGCCGTGGGTCCGGGCGCGTAAACAGCAAAGAGCAAAACAACATGTGGGGTCGCGATTTCGGCCAACTTCGGCCGTTACTTTTCCGTCTGTTCAATTACCGGTGGGACGTAATTTTTCGTCCTTCGCGGCTGGAAAAACTTTCGGAATCAATCGACTCGCTTGCTAATTCGGGGCTTACTCCGTTCCGAATTTGCAGTATCGATTTTTTTTGTACAGCTGCTGGAGATTTTATTAGGAGCGTGTGATTTGTGCCTTACTATATCGGACTTGTACTACTTGGTGGAGAAAATTTCGTTTTTAGTCTTTATTGGATTCGATTGTTTTGTTAGTGAGTTTCTTTTGTGCATCTTGAAATTATATTGGAAGCATGGGTCTGCGGCTTACTGTATCTGACTTGAACTACTGATGGAAAGTATTTTTTTATCTTTATTGGGTTCAATTAATTGGGACTTAAGTAACCGCATGGATTTCATGCCTTACCGTATCCGTCTTGTACTACTTAATGCAAAAAATGTAATTTTTGCTTTTTCTTAGGTTTAATAACTTTGTTAGTGAGACTTTTTATGCGCTTCTGAAGACTTTAGTAGCTGCATGGATACTGTGCCTTACCGTATCCGACTTATACTACTTGATGGAGAAAATTTACTTTTTTAGTTTTCGTTGGATTCACTTATTTTTATTTTTGGCGGATCTGAAGATTCGATTAGAAGTGTAGGTTTGTGGCTTACTGTATCCGACTTGTACTACTTGGTAGAGAAAATTTCGTTTTTAGTCTTTATCGGATTCGATTTTTTTGTTAGTGAGTTTCTTTTGTGCATCTCGAAATTATATTGGAAGCATAGGTCTGCGGCTTACTGTATCTGAATTGAACTACTGATGGAAAGTATTTCCTTTTTTATCTTTATTGGGTTCAATTAATTGGGACTTAAGTAACCGCATGGATTTCATGCCTTGCTGTATCCGTCTTGTACTACTTAATGCAAAAAATGTCATTTTTGCTTTTTCTTAGATTTAATAACTTTGTTAGTGAGACTTTTTATGCGCATCTGAAGACTTTAGTAGCAGTAGTAGCTGCATGGGTACTGTGTCTTACCATATCCAACTTATACTACTTGATGGAGAAAATTTATTTTTTTAGTTTGCGTTGGATTCACTTATTTTGTTAGTGAGATTTTTGGCGGATCTGAAGATTCGATTAGAAGTATAGGTTTGTGGCTTACTGTATCCGACTTGAACTACTTGATATAGAAAATTTGCTTTTTCGCTTTTATTGGATTCAATTATTTATTTTGATAGCACGATTTTTTGCGCGTCTGGAGACTTTATTGGGCGCTTGGATTTTCCGCCTTACTGTACCCGTCTTGTTCTACTTGAAATAGAAAATACAATCTTAGTGTTTATATCTTCTGTTAGTGAAAAGAAAATTTTATTTGTATTTGCTGGAATTTGACTATATTTTAAGAAATTTTTTCATTTATTAAAAAAAAAAAATTGTAAAATAGAATCTGTAATTATTTTATAAAATAATTGTGTGTTTTTAAAATGAAAAAGTTTTATTGATGGCTCCCATCATAAAATTCGGTTTAGAAGTTTATTTACGATCTAGTCGGCCATAACTAATTCCATTAACTAATTCTTGGGAGTGCAGTTATCGGTTCACTATAATAATAAATCTCAATCGCAATCAAACTAATGCCAATTGCGAAATGGTATCGAGCCAACGTTAATCCTCCAGTCTATTTTCTACCTTTTTGTGCACACTCATGGCCGAGTATTACGGATTTACAAAACAAAGCCACAGCAAAATGGAACTACTAAAATATTTATTTCTTTTTTCGCTCAAGTTATGATATTGTAAAATTTATCGTAATACTATTAATAAAATTGTAATCGGATTATCGAGTGCCACATTTTGTGTAATATTTCAGTAAGTTTTTTTTGAAATTTTAAACCTGTTTTAATTCTCCGAAGTAACCAGCTAATCAACTGTAACCGGAAAAATAAAAATCACAATGAAAAAGTCTTTTTGTTTAAATATTAGTTGAACTACTTAAATCTCCAATCTAAACATATGTTTCACCCCTTTATCCTTGATATAGCAAGTCTTAATTTTCTTACCACGGGCTAAATGGAATATGTAAACAATTAAATAGTTAAAACTGAGTAATTTTCAGGAATACTGACCCACTGCTTGCTCTTCCAGTTAAATATTCAAATTGCTACATTAAAACAATTTTATCTCTTGATTCTATTTACAAAGAATTTCACCAGAACTGAGAACTTTATCCATCACTGCATATTATTCACACTTAAAATCAAAGTAAACTCCTTAAAGCAGCAGCATCCGCCCGTAATTGTTGGGATGCCTCGAAGCAGGTTAAAACAAGAGCCGATCTTCCGTTTTGAGCGTCGGCCCGCTCAAGTGGCTGCGACGCGCGTGATGTAATATCAGATATATAGGCGTCGGACCCGGCAATTGGAAGCCGATATCGCCCTCCCAGCGAGGAGGAAAATTTCTCCCTTTTTCCACTCACTTGGAGCCCTATCAATTTTCGCCTTCCTTTGTCGTCCGGCGATGGCCGGGGTTCGAGGCTCGGGTGCATTCGGCGCCGATCGAGAAAAATACCGGGTGCGCGGGCTCAAATTAACCTTCTTCTTTTTCCCTTCAAATTAAAATAAAAAACGAACGAATTTCTTTCGTGTAAAAATCTTAATACCAGTAAAAAAATAGAAAAAAAGTACGAAATAGAAAGAAAAATTGTAGAAATAAAATTTCAAGACACTTTATGGATGATAAAAGGAAAAGGGTCGCATTAAACGTAGCGTCAATTACTGAGTTAGTTGCCGTCGAGCCAACTTCGTGGCAGTTTGAAAATAAATTATGCAGCGGAAATTTTCGCTGATCCGCCTGCGCTAGTTTTCCCTTCGGTTGCATAAGCAAAACAAAGGAAATTTAATGATTCTTCTAATGAGGGGGGCAGGAGCGAGTGGGACTCCCTTTCCAACGGGATAATTCGAAATAACGAGGCAGCCGGCCTTTGTAGAAGCTCACGATCGCGTCGAGATAATAGCGTATTTAAAAGCCCGTCTTAATCCGGCGCTGTTGCCTGCGAGCCCAAGAAAATCACGGAGACGGGCATAAAAATGTTTCTCATTTTTCCCTTTTAAAACAATACTGTTCTACCTGGAATCAATAATTTTTATTTATGATTGTCAATAAATATTATTTAGCTTGAATTCAGAATGGAGAAAAAAATATTTTGAAAATGCTTCAATGTTGTATATCGTTACCTTTCTGTAAGTGATAGAAAGTGGTAAATTTAATTTCACTTTTGAAAAGTTGTTGTACCGTGCAGGAATTAGGACGGTTTGAGGGATGCGAGGGAGGAGGGGTGGGGGTGGGAGGTGAGGTATTAGAAAAAATTATGGAAATTGCTCAGAACCTCCATAATTAAGGGTCATGGCAGAAAAATTATTAGTCGATGTTGCAGGACATGTCAAGCAGGACACCTCACGTTGAGCTTGATTTTGACATTGACGCGGATTTTCAAGGTCATTTGGAGATTAGTATATCTTATCGTGGTAATCCCTAATTAGCACGAAGTTCGGTTATGCATTCTAATTACAGGTCAGGGTGTCGATATTTTTCTTACTTTTGATTTACCATCAATTCTGCACCGTATATTAAATATGGGCTAGTTTTGATATATTGGCAGAGATTTTCACCCTATCAGGGTTACTTTGACCAGATCAAGTTAGGAAATCCGGGATCACAATAGTCAACTTCCAGTTTGAAAAACACCGGTTGACCTTTAAATGTCCTTGAAAATGAATGCCATGACAATGGATTATCCAAGGTCACCTTGAGACTTATCTAAGTTTCCAAGATTCTAAGGGATTTAAAAATTAATTTTACAACAGCTATTTTGTGACGATTAAATTAGCTTACTTTTTACGAGGGTGAATGTGTTCTTATTTTACGGCCAGCAAAATGTTGGGATAGGAAGTTTTTATTCGGTTGCAAAATCCGTTGTACTTTATAGAAGCACTTGCGAAAGAATCTGAATTGAAATTGAAAACATATTCAGTGCCACGATTCTACTTCATGCGGAGAGTGACGCAACTCAAAAACAAATGTAAAACATCTACCGCGTGCGTCTCCTATGGTGCAATAACGTCCCGCGCTTTATTCGACGTAGCAAATTTAAAAGTTACATTTCGCAGCAATTCGTCATGTACTCGCGTGTAGTAATAAAATTTTTTATCTTCAAAAACTGCAAATGTACACACAATAATAAGAGATAATATTTTCATAAAAATAAGAGAAAATTTTCATAAAAACTCAGCTAATATTTACTATGCAACGTAAATATTCTTCTCAAAGTGGAAGTCTGACCTTCTACTTCTAAATAGTAGGAATATTTGTTAAAACGTATATCTCCATGTAGTAATTGTCATTGTCTCTGCTTTAGTTACGGTGTAATGACATACACTTCGTGAATCTATTTGTGACAGTAAATACCCTAAATTGCTTTAAGTATTCAGTAATCTACGGAGACAAAGTATTCCTTCATAAAATCGGAAAAATAATGTCAGCTCGAAATTTGTTGATCCACTTCTTGAATTTCTAAAAAAAATAATAAACTTCAAATGCATCACTAACAAAAACTTTAAACGCAACGGCAAATTAATAAAATAAAATCAAACGTCAGAGCTAATGTTATATATAACAATCGTTTAAAATTACAGGGTGCACTTACTTACCAAAATATTCGCACGTCGGGACAAAGGCGGCCCGTTCGTCGGGTGAATATCGTACGAGCCGCTTCGAAAGGGCGACGCGTCGCTCCGAAAGCTTTTGAAAGCCGCGAGAGTTTTTTCGCCGCGCGCAGGCAGATACATCCGGCCGATAAGTGAAGATCCTCCTCGAAAGGCGAGGCTCTCGAGGGAGAAGGTGCACGACGAGGCTCTTCAATTAATTTGCAGAGTCAAAGCTCTACACGCCTTTTCGCGCTTCGACGCTCGAACTTTTGCGACTTTTTCCCTCAAAAGCCTCTGTACGAACACTGTGACTGAGCACATTTTTTGTCGCATTATTTTGCTTGAATATTAAAGACGATGATGATTTATTTTGTGTTCGTAAGAATTGCTCTCCGTCAGAGATGCATAAAAATTGTGAAATGTTGTATTTTAAATGTTCGGTATTTCTAAATTAGTTAGAAATCTTCAGAATAAAATGGCAATTGATTTTCTGTTCACAGTAACACAATAGATTTCCTATAATTTTAGTCATTATTTTTTTTACTTCAGGTCTCGTTGAGTGTATACAATTTCTTGGTTTATTATTGATGCAAAATTGAAAATTGTTTGCTTTAAAAAAAAGTTTAAATAAATAGATTACAGTAATATTATATAAAGAAATTCGTGATTAATAAACTACTAGCAGCGATTCCTCCCTTGTTAAAGCTCGGTCAGTTAATATGATTCTGAATGATGAAACATTAAGAGAAACATTATATGCCTTGTTTTTTTATATTGTATTTTGAATTTCTTTTTAAATGTCGATTTCATTAATTTTTTCTATTAATTGTTTTGAAACAATTGTTTATAAATAGCAGCGATTTCTCCCTCGCTAACACAGGGCAACTATTGACAAAATTATTGAGCAATCAGTCAACAGAGCAAAAAGAAATTTTTAATTTAAACAATTGAAATGTTCAGTTAGAAGAATCGAAGATAAAGCAGACCTTCGTTCTTTGAAATCGACGTCAGAAATGAGTAAGAGCAAAGAGCCCGCATCAAATGGAATTCAGGAGCACATCGAATTTTTCTCGCGCTTGCAAAAAAAAAGAAAAAAAAAGAAAGAAACGCACCATCCTCCCTCATCCACCTGTGAAGAATGGACCCCCGCTGGTAGGGGGTGGAAATAAGAAGCGAGGAAGATCTCGATGCATTTTAAAGCGGGCCACTGGCGTATAATAACGTAATAACGCGGAGCTTTCGCAAAAAAAAGGAAGAGGAGGTAGGCGCGGAATTGTATGCAAAGAGCCAATTCTCCCTGGCGCCGTCTATTATCCTCCCGGGGGATTCGTCTTTGACACTCGCGATTTTTTAATCAAAGGTAAAGCTTTGCTGATTAAAAATTGCCGCGTTTAATTGGAGCTGGGAGATTTATTATCATCCCCTTTTATTTTTCTTTCTCTTTTTTTAAGAGACATCGATTATTTGGTAGCACAGGCTTCAGCCAGGCCGAATTTTTCTTTACAATGGGCACTGGTTTTTGGTGAATCCATTTTGATTTTTTAGTTTTAATGAGCGATGGAATTCGCGCGGAATTCACCCGGGAGAAGATCTTGAATGCTAAGTCAAATTTGCACACAGATTCGTTCCTTGATGGGAATGTTAATCCTCGTCACTTGAAATATAGGTCTTTCGGATTTCGCGTACATTAATTTATTTTCTGTAAATTGCATGTATAAATTCAAGTAAAAAATTTCATTTTTTAAAGACAACAAAATAGAAAAATTTTAAAAGTTCCATTTTGATTGTTCTTATCTATTGTAATACTTGAATAATCGTGATTGAATACACGTATAGACTTATTCATCTTAAAAGGCAAAAAGAATGTAGCCGTCCAATAGAACAAGTCATAACGCACCGACTTCTAAGCACCGTCTGACCTCATCAAGAGTCTTCTACTGAACCAAAATTCTCCTACCGTTTGTCTGACCTTAAAAGTACTCATTCTACTGAAAAAGGCTGACTGCATTGAAGCTTATTCTAATGAGTTAGAACTCTACTAAGCGCCGTCTGACCCCATCCAGGCTTATTCTACTGGACTATAACTCTCGTAAGCGCGGTCCGACCACACCAAGGCTTACTCTACTAAACCAGAACTCTTCTAACGTCCGACTAAATAAAAACTCATTCTACTGAGCGAGAATACTTCTAAGCGCCGTCTGACCCCATCCAGGCTTATTCTACTGGACCATAACTCTCATAAGTGCGGTCCGACCACACCAAGGCTTATTCTACTGAACCAGAACTCTCGTAAGCGCGGTCCGACCACACCAAGGCTTATTCTACTGAACCAGAACTCTTCTAACGTCTGACTAAATAAAAACTCATTCTACTGAGCAATACTTCTAAGCGCCGTCGGATCTCAGCCAGGCTAATTCTACTGAGCCAAAACTATCCTAATGCTTGTCTGACCATGACACGACTCATTCTACTGAACCAGAACGCACGCTGGCAGCATTTGATCTCACCAAGATTCGTACTACTTAACTGAGACTCCCTTAACCGCCTGACTGCACCAGAATTCATTTTATTGAACCAGAATGCTCCTGCCTTTTGGTCTGATTATACCACAACTCTTTCTACTGAACCAGAATCTTCCTCAAGTTGGGAATCATGGTGCCAAAACTCATTCTACCAACTTAACTCTCCTAGTCTTCACCTTATTATATCTAAAGTCTCTAGTAGTTTATAAATTTAGTATATTATCATCAAAAAAGCTGCTTCCTAGTTATCTACAAAATAAATTCACAATAATTGAAAAAGAAAAATATATTATCCTCCTCTGATCAGGAAATTGCATCAATGAATCGATAAATTTAAGACAAAGAGCTAGGTAACCTCGTCAAAAGTCAAACGTCATCGGCAAGAGAATCGAAGTCGAAGCTCCCGCCTTTGGAATTTCGGCGAAGAAGAGCGAGAGGTTGAAGGAGGGTGGCGCAGAGAGCAAAGGGATCCGTAATTTGCAGTGGCGGCTCCGGGCTCCAGTATTTATTCTGTCATCTCCTGCAGGCGATCCCCGGCTCGCTTGTTTGATCCGCTCCTTTCTTCGTCCCGTTCGCTCTTTATTTTCCTACCCTCCGCGGAGTTCAGCGGCCTTAATTTCGCGCGGACGCGGCCGTGAGAAAGTTCGTTGCACGGAGAACGACGCGGCCAAATTTCATTTGTTTCCCGGGCTCCTCGCCACCTTTTTTATGGTAGTTATCGCAGGAGGGATTCTTTCTTCTTTCGAGATATTATTTTTTTTTTGGAATTGAAATTTCCGGTGTATTTATTTGATTATAGGAAAGGATATTTTTGATTTTGTTGATTTTTTTAAAGAGAAATTTTGCACTGTAATTGGAATTTTTCGGGTAACCCTGCGAAGAATTTTCCTTTTACTCTAAAGTAAATTTCTTGCTCAAAGGTTTGGAGAGATGCCGTTGCTGAACTCTACACTCGAATTAAAATAGGCGAAGACTCGTTTAAAGTGAAGCGAAAAATTAAAGTTTACTTTGTACTAATAAAATTTCCTACAAATTTAATCTTATTTTCAAGTTTTAATTATTATTGTATTTACGCACGTCTTAATAATTATTTTTGTTTATTTAGCACAGAAATTAGTCAATAACTAATTGTAAAAGAAGTTCAAAATTTGTGTAATAATTTAAAATTTAAATCAAATAGTACATTCTGAAATAAATTACTACAATTAAAAATGAAATTGGAAAATAAATGAATTTCATTAAAGCAAAAAAAAAAACGATGCCACACTGTACTCGTCTGTTTCTACTTATACGTATTAACGTACGTACAGTTTAAAAAGGGTTTTTAATTTTGTAGCATTATAAAGTCCAACAAAAACAATTTTTTCTAAAAAATGTACATTTAATACGAAAAAACAGAAATGATGTTGTAATAAATTAATTAAGAAAAAAGTTATGTTCTTGCAGCAAATAAGAAGCAATGCCACACCGTACCCGTCTGTATCTACTTACATACTTTGGCCAACTAAGTAGATTCGTGAAATTTCAAAACTGTTTCTATTTCAATTTAATTTTGCAATAAACAAAATAAATTATCTTAATAAATTAAAAGGATAATCATTTTATGACTCAAAAAGAAAATGAATAACCGTAAAATTAAATTAAAAGCAGCATATTTACTGCATAACCATAAAATATAATCACTCGATAAGTAACTTACTACGATCCATAACAGAAGCAATAACTTTCCCCAAGATCCAACTTAGGAACCTTAACGCTCCTGCCGTCCGAAATGCCTCGGCCACCCCTCCGCGCGAGTCAACGACTCCGGGGGTCGCTCTAAAGCGCGAAAAGAAAAACGAGCGTTGAAAAAAAAGCCGGGGGGACAGGCGATTCCCCAGGAAAGAGAAGAGAGGTGCGAAGATCGTTAATCGCCCAGCGAAGTAGGTAGGGGGGGTGCACGTGTCGCGAAGTCGCGTGGCGACCTCAAATCCCATTAGTCGCTCCCCTCCACCGCCGACCCTTTTTCGGGAAGGGGCGCACGACCGCCTTAATGGCGAAACCGCGTTCCGCGAATTTTCGCTTTCAAGGCCTGCATAATGCGGTCGGCCGGGCGGAGATTTCGATTTTTTTTTTCCCCTTTTCGTCGGCCCGGGGATGGCTGGAACCTTTGCGGGTCCGGTAAAGCCGCCGCACGGACGGAGTGAATTGTCGCTGGTTTTTCACCTTTTTCCCATCCCACGTCTGGCGTTTTAGTAGGTTAAACGAGGCTTCTTTCGGAGTTTTTCGGATTTTAAAGGGGAATCCTTTTGTTCGATTATTCAAACTTACTTGAATCTTTATTTATTTCGGTTTGATAAAAACGGTAATGAAGTGATGAATTTTTTTATAAAAAAATTTTAAATTATACAATTTATCGGTTTGTAATAATTTTATTTTGTAGTTTTTTTCAAGTTTACACTAATTAAAATGAAAATTATCATTTTATAATTAAAGTAATTAGAATTCTAAAATGAACTTAAAATTGTTAATCATGTCATGATTAAGCATCATTGAAATTAAAAACGAATATAAGACAAAACAATTTTAATCAAAGTTTTTCTTACTTACGAAAAAGTAAAGATGGTCGTTAAGAGTTCGGCACAAAAGTTTCTATTAGCAATTTCCATAAATTTTTATCGCCTGGACCCTCAAACTTTTAAATACTTTTAATAACTTAAAAATTACGTCCCACTAAAAATCTATTTATTACTCAGCTTCTCCCGGGCACCTGTAAACACTAACAAAAGCAAAACAAAACGAGAAAAAAAAACCAAAAAAACAGGGGGTAAAAACTTTTGTCGAATAAAATAAAGCGCTAATTAAAGGAAGGACACGACAGTTTCGCAATAGCCTTGGCTTCCCAAATTGGAAAATTCGAGCGTTAACTACGACGAAATGAGATTTAACAATCCTTTCGCCTCGCCTCGAATTTCCAGTTGGCAATTATGGCCTTTGATAGGCGATCGCGTGGGTGACGACGGGTATCGGCGTAAAAAAAAGGGGCAGGAAGGATCGCGTTGCTCGTCGATGTTTATGTCCGTGCACGGCGAGGAAATCCCACGGTCTATTGGGTTTTCCGGCGGAAATTTTCCGCCGAACTCGAGAAAGATGAGCGGGGCTTTCGACGTTTATGCAGATCGCGCTGCTGACGATGAGAATTTCGGTGCTTACGATTTGCCATACACTTTTTATTTTAATGGCTATAAATTTTACGGGACAGTATGACAGAGCTTAATGGAAATCTAAAGTAGAAATTGTTTTTTTAAGTAGTATTAGCCTTATATGATCAGCCAGTGGTAAAAGTCTTTCTTAACTTTTTTATTAACTTTTCTAAAAGATATATTTTTTAGTAAAAAATTCTTTGAATACAATGTGTTTATTCGAATTTGTACTATATTTAATTTGTGTATCAAATTGTAGTAAAAAAATTAAAAATAAGCAAAAATAATTTGTTTTAAACAAAACTAAATTAAATACATTAATCGAAAGAGAAACAAGGAAAGTATCCATTTGATAATTTTACTCACCACAACAGCCAGTTTATTTAGGAATAAATATTAGCGGTAATGTCATGGAAATGTCAGTTGAAATGCCAGTTCATGGCTGGGGCATAAGAAAGCGTCGCGTGCTGCGCGGGACATTTTAATTGACATTCATATGCAAATCCGCGCATCAGCTGGCTGACGCTCGGTTAACTCGCTGGAACTGGGCTGTTTTCTTTTCCACGTGACCACGTGTTTTCGGGACGGCTCGACGCTCCGATTATGTTAACCAGGAGCTCCGTTATCCGCGGCTTACCGCCACCCCGAAATCCACAATTGGCTGCATTAACTTTGGACAATAGAATTTTCTGATTGTTTTTTGGAAAGCTCTGCTTTTTAATCCAGAAATTGATTTTAAATCGACCGAGGGGTTATGCATTCCAGAAACTACCTTCCGATACCTAAGGTTTTCGGTATTGGAATTCAATTACCTTCAGATACCTAAGTATTTCGGTATTGGAATTCAATTACCTTCAGATACCTAAGGTTTTTGGTATCGAAATCCAATTACCTTCAGATACCTAAGGTTTTTGGTATCGAAATCCAATTACCTTCAGATACCTAAGGTTTTTCTAAGGTTTCTAAATATTTTTACAAGATTTCCTAAGACTACAGATTTCCAAGATTTCCAAGACTTCCTATTATTTCACAGATACTGCACGAATTTCTAAAGGTTTCGCTAATTTCCACATCACTCTTCACACATGACATCAAACTTTTGGGGCTTCTACATTGAATTTAAGTGATAATGTTTCTACATTGAATTTGACTTTTCATGTATGTAGCTCCTGAAAATTATCGCCCTTTTAAAACAAATTCTGACTTCATTCGACTTAATTAACCCTTTCATTAGGAAGTGACCAATTTTTCTCCTGATCCTTAATAATAATAATTAACTAATGTAACTACCTAATAATGATCTAATAGCTGGTTTTATCTTCTACTTATAAGACACTAAAACTGAATTGTAACTTTTGAGAAGATCAACAACAATAATAGTCAGAGCACCGAGTACGATTTTTCTTATCTCTGCAAAAATTTCCACAGTCACGTTTGAAGGATGCCGAAGGTTTCTGCGCCCGTCGGTGGATAATGTAAAATTGATTAGACACTGCGACGAAAAAGTGTCGGCACTCAGAAGTTACGATTCCGCTCTATATTTCTTCCCCGTAGCCGTACGATACCCTCCTCTCTCGGTGTTTTCGCGTACCTCAGATCATTTTTCTCTCGACTCTGGGATGAGGAGGCAAAAAATTCCGTCTTATCATCATTTCCCACGAGAAATATGAGAGCCTCGCGCTCGCTGCTCCGCTATCCGTTTCTGTCTCTGCGCCGCACAAATTAAGTGAATTCGCGCGCTGACTATTTCCCACGCTGGTACGTCTAATTTTCTTTTCTCCTTTGAAATGGCTCGGGCTTTTTTCAAGAGAAGCGCAAGTAGCACTGACGCACTCCGGATTTACATTTCGCATTAAAATGCAATCAATTACTGATTCAAGTGATTGAAGCTGTAATTACGACTTTTTTAATTATTGTAAGATTATTTTATCATTACGATTTTCAGTATAATAAGAATCTTTAAAAATTCCAGAAGAATATTTTTAGTTATTGAATTCAACATCAATTTTTTGCGATAATTTTATTCATTTCTCCTTTTGAATTCTACTGGTGTAAATTTAAAAATAATCACGATTCTTCTGAAATAATCTCGATGCAAAGTCACATTCGATTTTCAAGAATGAATGTCCAAGAGAATATATTTTCGTAGCTTTAAAGGAAGCGCAAATAATTTATGGACTCGAGTGGGAGGAAGTTCTTAGAATGAACTCTCATTCGACTTTAAAATACATTTTTTACTCCTTACCTGTGCAAAAAACGAGTCTCGCGAATCCAGTAAATATGCATATCGCATCGTCTGTACCGTCAAACCGTTTTTACGACTATATCAAAGCTACCCTCGCTGTATCTAAATCGAAATATTAAAAACAAAAGGCATTTCGAAAAAATCTATCGGAATCCAATTTACCCCCGAACTCGAGCCCAAAGCCACTTCGGCCCCAAACAAAAAAGCTGCCTCGGGTGCAAAGCGAAATAAATACGTGCGCTATACGACTGAAATTTTACCCTTCCATTTTACACGTGTAAACTCGGTACGAAACAAGTGTCCGAGGGCTGTCGGACAATGGCAAAGTCCAGTGGCCGGCGTATAGCGTATAGCGTGTATACCCGGGGAGTCCGTCAAACGCTCGGGCTAATGAAGGTCCGGGGGTGTTCTCCTCCCGCGGAGCCGATGATTTCCAAGTTGGTCCGGGGGTCGATGTTCACGGGGCATTTACTCGTGTAAGCGGACGCTGAGCCGCTGAGCCACGGGCACACAACACGCCGGAGGGTCCGGCTGCCGCGGCCGGCGCTACTGCCGGCGCCGCCGTTTCCACCGCCCGCCGCCGCCGCTACTGCGGCTATATCGATTTTCCCGCGGGCGGCGACCGGCTGACTTTTTCGCGCCTCCCGTTCTCTAGGTGCGGCGGTGGGCTTTAACGCCGGATTTCGCCTTGTTGTCCGGCTCGATCGCGGGGCGACTCGTTTTATTGGCTCCTTCGTGAAATTCGTGTACAGCATAAAGGATTTTGGAATATGAATGCTAGGATTTGAATTTTCTTTTTTCCTGAAGCTCTGTATATTGTCGTTAAAAGTATTAAGGACTTTATATAAAACTAAGGTATGAAAGGGAATGTAAAGTAGAATTCAATGCTACTGCAGTTACTAATCCGCATTCACTATGATTATACGTTTACTATATTCTATCTTAATTAAAAGATCGTTAATTTGATTGCGAAAATATTGTATTTCCTTTAGTAAATAGGAGGATTTGTGATTACTATCCTATATTTTTAATAGTATATTATACTAAATACGGGGATTTTGTATTGCAAACGTAAGTAATATTTATTAAATTGCATCAGATTTGGATCCCACCACTGTCACCAACTGTGGGTGACAGCGGTGGGATGCTCAGAAATAGACGTTTTGAAACTATCCTATCCTCTCGTAAAAAAACCTATGGCAGGATGTTGTGAAGCATTTAAAGAAGAGATTTGATTTGTTCATGAGTAAATAACATCCAGTTGGTTGGCGCCTTTTGGTGTCAATTTTAGTGTCAATCCTCAAAATCTGATTTTGCTGGTGTTCACAAATCAGTTGCTATCAGTGCCTATGATTTAAAATGTAAATGATATTAAATTACGACAGATCTGTATCCCACCGTCGTCACCAACTGTGGGTGACAGTAGTAGGATACCCAGAAATAAACAGACATTTTGAAATTATACTTTAGTCAAAAAAGTCTTCTACTGAACGTAAAAAATTGCTGAAAAATAATTCTTGTATTAAAATGTAGTAACATTCTGACTGATCTCTTCTGTGAAGGAGATTGTACAAAATTATTAAATATATTATTATCTACATAAATTTCAAATATTTAAAGATATTTTTCTTTAATTTACTTCAATTTTAAAATTGAAAATGGATTGCTGCCTAACTCAACTAACCGATGGAAATAATCATTGGAGGATGAAATAAGGACATTGACGAGGATTATAAATTACTAATCTATCTTTTCCAAGATATTACCGTGACATAAAGCATACTTCCCCTCCTCAAGAGAAAATTTAATCCTCTTCCGATTGCCTAACTTGGAAATATCCCTTATCTAGTAAAAATACTTCGCGTCGAAGCAAAAGTTGGAGAAGTTGTTTATCCCGTAGCCCCGACTAGTTTGGCAGCAACTTGCAGTTTATAAATCAGCGATGTTTAAGCCCGAAGCGTTTTCCGAACCGAGGGTGACGTTATTTAGGATACCATTAAGATTTATGCCTTCTATGAGCTCGCGTAATTTACGCCGAATCGCCGTATAATGAGACGATGAATCTCGAGATTCGCCTGCCAACGGAGGGACGACGGCTTAGCTCAGTTCTGATTTAAAACAAAAAAGTGTGTAAAAGACACGCACTTGTTGCTAGAAAAATTCGCACGGAAGCGCTAATGAAGGACGGGTGCAAGTTTCGCCTGAAGATGAATTATTAGCCGAATCCGGGGGCTGTTGCTCGCGTTAATTGAATTTAAAGCGATACCAATCAAATTCTCTTTTCGTCCAATTATCCGGCAAACTTTGCAGACGAACCGCCGCGAGAGTTGCGACGTCCCCTTTTTTTCATTATTTTTTTTTTTCGTTATTATTATTTCTGTAGGTAACGGTAAAAGTTGGCTATTATTAACGAACTCATTCATCGCGGCGCCGTGACAAGTTCCTTTTTTAGCGCGAGCCTCGACGACATGAAAAATATACCATGCGCTAATAGAAACGAATGTAGGTGCTGTGTGGAAAAATACCAATAATACTTTTATTTTTACGGGTATTGGAAATAGTTGTAAACCGACGAAATGTGTTCGCTACAAAATGTAAAAATAACCGCTACACTAACAGAATTTATACGAATCGTAAATAAAAACAGACTTAAAATCCTGATATAAAAAATTGAACAGGGATAAACCAATAGTAAAAACAATTGTACATATTGAACCAATAAGAAATAATTATAATGAATAAACATCGGTTCTTTGTTACTCTTTTTTATATAAAAATTATAACTTTATGAAAAAATTTTCATTCAAAACTGAAAAATAGATAGATAGAAAATATCAAATAAATACCTTTATGATAAAATAACAAAAAATAAAATTTTCCTTTAACACTGGAATGGGTGAAGCTCGGTAGAAGTTGACTAATAAAACTAAAAAAGGTGTGAATCGTAAAACAGGGGGCTACGAAAATTTTAGGTTTATGTTACAGCAGTATTCACGCTGTACAACGACGCACACGAAGAAAACTAGATGTGAAGAGAAAAAATTTCTGGATTTTACGAGAAAATAAATCTGAGCGTATGTCTCGTTTTGAAAGTCAATTCGGTAATGCGACGAAAATCGCTCTTATCTGTGACAATCGAGGCCGAAAAAGGTCGACGTCGTCCGCTAGAACAGCGCGCCTATAAAACCCGCTCTTCTCCCATAAATACATCCCCAATTTAGTGTGAATTCCGATCGTCCCTGCTCATCCGACTGCACACGCGTAATCCCCTCTCTCCCGGAGCGTAATCCCGTCGCTGGTAGATAGGGGAGGGGGGTTATAGGGGGCCAGGGGGGGAGGCTACCACTTGGCCTCCCCCCCGAGTTTAATTCAATCGGCCGAGCTCCTAGCCGGCGAGCGGGACGTTATAAAAGTTGCCGCGAGTCATTCTCGCTGGGCCGTCCTCGAATTTCAATTAGGTCGTTCCATGAATTTCATACGGGCGGCGACGGCGACGCGACGACGGCGGATGGAACGCCGCCAAAATTCGGAGCCCGCGAGTTTATAATCCTGTTTGCTCCGGCCCTACACACCGACGCGCCTCCCTACACTACTGAGCGAGCGTCGCCCGGGGGGCGAAGGGGAAGTGCGTCCGGGACTCGATAGCAGTCGCTCTCGTGCCCGAGTTTGCACGAGAGCTTCCTCGGCGATACGCCGCGAGGGGTAGGACTGATGGGTAAACTCCCGCGTATCGACGCGGCTCTTCGAGACGTTTGCTCCCTCGGCCTTCTTCTTTCACCTTCTTCTCACTTCGATTTTGCCAAGCTCAAGAATTGACGAGACGATGGATTTTGCAGTTAATCGGTAATGGAAGAGTAGAACCAAAAACATCATTCTTGCAATATTTCTGGAAATTCCCTTCTTGCAGGAAGTAAAATTTCTGCAGGAAATGCAGAAAACTGACAGGAATTCTATAACAATCGTATGGTAATCCTACAGTAATCCTACAGGTATCTATTGCAGCAATCTTATAAGAATCTCTTGAAGGAATTCTTAAACAAACCTATTACAATTCTGGAGCAATCCTGCTGCAATCATATAGGAAACCTATAGCAAACCAATAGCAATTCTGGAGTAATCCTACAGAAATCATACAGCAATCCTACAGCAAACATACAGGAATCCTAAAGCATCCATACAGGAATCCTACAGCAACCATACAGCAATCCTACAGGATTCTCTTTCAGGAATCCTGTATAAATCCTACAGGAATGTCTTACAGGAGTCCTATAGAAATCCTACAGGAATCTTTTGTTGGAATCCTATAGGAATCTTACAGGAATTTCATCCAGAAATTCTGCACTAGGATTCCTGTAGGATTTCTACAAAAACCAACGGGAATCTCTTAAAGGAATCCTACTGGAACCTCTTGCTGGAATCCTATATGAATCCTACAACAATCTCTTCCAGAAATCCTATAGAAATCCTATACAGAAATGCTGCAGGAATCCTACAGGAATCCTACAGGGATCTCCTTCAGGAATCCTACAGGGATCTCCTTCAGGAATCGTACAGGAATCTCCTTCAAGAATCCTACTTGAATTTCCTGCTGGACATTTACTTCAGAAATCCTACATAAATTTCCTGCTGGACAATTACGCGTACTTCTTACAAGAATCCTGGAGGAATTGTACTGCTCGCGACATTCTTTCAGAATTCCAGAAAGAATTTAGCTTTCTGAAATCAAAAATTTCTGAATTGAGGACTTACTTTGCGGTTTCAAGATGAACGATAGTAAATACAGATCGATGTTTTCATTAATAACTTTATTTCTGGTGTTAATCTATCAAAATTCCAACTTTATTGTCAGCACTAATGCATCCTTTATGGCTCGAGATTCTCGAATCTGAATACACCCGGGCCTCCCAATTACGGGCGATGTATCCTGAAAAAAAAAACGTCAATGCATCGGCGCTCGTAACTTTGACAAATGAGTTGAGATGAAAACAAACATCGTCAATGATTTTCCTGGGAGAAAAACGACAGGAGGATAGTACTCATCTATGACGATGAATATCCCACCAGATTGATAATCCCATGCGTCAAAATGTGATTTAATCATCAATTCCGACGAGCGTCGAGTTGCCCACGGCAGACTCGTGGCGATGAGAAAAATCGATGCGACAAAGGGCGTATCGTTGCAAGACTGCTACTAGTCATATAAGAGACTTTGAAGAATTAATTGATGTTTACATCACATAATTCAAAATTAGTAATTAAATTTATCAAGAAGAAGCGATACTTACAAGTTGCTTGTAAGCTTTTTGGACTTCAATCAGTAGCATTAATAATAAAAAGTCGAGTTCATGAAATTTGATTTTTTTGTACCATTCTCAATCCACTTTGATTTGTCATTTCTTCTGAACCAACAGTGGGATATTCAAGAACGGGATACGGATGTAGACTGGTTCCCCGTCTCTATTGCGATCGTAAAGACAGGAGACGTCGTCTCGTCTTCCGAGAGCAAACAGCACTCGGCTATTTGCTCTATCAGACCGAAGTGCGTAACGGGCGAGCGGAAGCTCGTGAAAAAATACTAAAACAGGAGACAGCATCTATTCAAATGCGGGGGAAAGTGCAGACGCGTATTGTCGATATTGCACGTATACGTGTTTACGTTGAAAGCGTTGAATTTAGTGTAATAAAAGATCTGAGAATGTGCATCCCTTGTATTGTCGACATTGCACTGGATATACTTGCGCTTTTTTTAGACGAAATTGACGGAACAAAGTAAATACCAAAATAAATTGAATTTGCAACGTCCCTTATTATCTCGTTGCAATAGAGCATTAAATTGGATCAAATAACTGTTGGTGACAGCGGTGGGATGATCAGATATAAATAGACGCTTTAAATCTATGCTGTGTTTCAAATCACGTGTTTATCGTTGTATTCTTTTGAGCGTACGATAACAAAAGATTAATGAACAATAATTCTTTTATTAAAGGAATTAAAGCCTTCGTTTAATAAATACAGTTACAGGGACATCATTGGGATGATCAGAACAAATAGATGTTCAGAGATTTTTAAGTATAGGATAATTCAGATGCATCGTTTCTGCTTGTAAGGCAAAAGATAACATACACCTAAAAGATTATAATAGGAGACCTGCGTTAATTCATGGATAAAAATTACAGAATAAAATAGGAACTTAATGTCGTTGGATACATAATGTATAGACTTTCGTATGATAAAGCTTCTACTATCATTAACAAATTGATACCCAATGGCTCTCGTCCGAATAATAACGTACCATACTTATCTTTTATTTGCTCGGCACATAATAGTAATGAGTGTCAATTTCCTTGTCAGCGAAAGTGTGAGAGGGATAACGACGTTGTTCTGAGCCAATATTTGAATTAGAAATGGGACTGGGGGTGGAGGCGAAAAAATGTTTATTTTACAAATGAATGATGGGCACATTTTTATTTATACTTTTATTAGTGTAAGATTTATTTTAACAATTCTTTTAGAGAAAATAGTCAAAACTTGGATGGGCCGAATTTATGTAACTTGGTATATGTGCAAATGCCTTAAAAGCCAACATTTACAAAGTGTACGATTTTTTTTCAAAAGATATGTTGGAAAGGCGTTTGGAGGATGTTTGAAAAGGGCAACGAGAAAAGTTTCATCTCAGCCCGCGAACTTTTTCTTCCATCAAAGCAAACCCGTTGGCATTCTAGATGTTAAACGCAAGGTTATACTCACCAAACAATCAGAAAGATACCTCCAATCACTAAATCATGGTTATTTATTAAATAAATAACATAGAGGCATTTGTAGGAATTACCCATAAATGATTTTGAATACTAAAAGGAAACTTACACTGGATCCTCTAAAGATAGAGAAAGAAAGAAAAAAAAATAACTATACCTATCAATTTCTAATTGACACAGCAAAGTGCCTGCTGCTAAACGATCGTGCAGCTCGTAATAACCGTCGCCGGCGAGCGATATGCATATTTAATGCCTAATCCACGAGCCCGATTCCCGGCGCGCTTCAACAAGTTAGCGTGCTCCTCCCAATTTCCGCGACTTCGAAATCCGGCGCGAAAATTCGAAACGCGCCTTTTTTTTCATCGCGCGTGCCGCGTTCCCCCCTCCCTCCTCTCCTGAGGGGGGAAAAAAGACGGATCGACCGCCGGAGAGATGAAAAGATATCAATAAAAAGGTAGAAGTGCCTCGTAAAATAGAAGAGTCACCGAAAAAAAAGGGAAGAGGGGTTGGAGCGAGCGCACCGTAGCAGGGGAGGGGAGGGAGGAGCAGGGATGGTGGGGATGCGTGGGGCGCGCGTTATCGATCCCCTACCAACGCGGCACGCATCTCGCTGAGCTTCGCTTTCTCTCTCGCACCGCCGGGCTTCCTTATTCTCCTCTCGTCGGGGAGATCACTTCTGCCCGAATTTTAAATGACCGGGTTTTCATGAATTTTGCAGCCGCCACGCCTTTCGGGATTATCGATGAAAGATTTTCCTTATTAATTCACGATTCGTCCCGGGCAAAGGTAAATGGTGGCGGGGACGCGGAGGGGAAAAATTTTTAATTCAAGAAAGTCGCTTTGGAGAAAATGCTTTCATGTTAGATTTGATTTCATGGGAAATTTTAGTGTGTAACTGAAATTGTAATTTTTTTTAATGGCTTGTATTCTTGTTGTAATTAGGATGACAAGTTTTGTGTGAAGGTAATTTTGAAAATTTAGTATGAGTAGTAAAATGTTTACAACTTGTTAATACAAAAATTCATTTTATTAGGCAATATAAAAAAGTTTAATTAATAATTTTAAAGAATCTTTTATGAATAAGAAACTTAACTTCGTAAAATTTATTTTCTTTATTTTACATATTACATCACGTATTCAAAAATTTGTATAAACACCTCATTCGCATCCAAAAATATCTTCTAAAGTATCCAGCGGGATTTTTCCACGCACAATATCGGCGAGTTCCTCATAAACTTCGAGACCGATGCATTGCATTTCCATCGTCGATTAGCACTCCCCTTTTATCATGCTGCAGTCCGCGAGTGCGTTATAGAGGGAAATAACAGCTGTACTTTCATCACCCGACCGTCAATAGGATCACTTTATTGATTGTACCGCGCGACCTTCGCAGCAGAAGTGCGAACTCCTAGATTTCTCCTCGACTGTAAAAAAAGGGGAGGCAATAAACACACATTTACAAATCTAATTTGGTTAATCAACTTGAAGTATCTCACGCGATAAATTCATTAAAAGGGACATTGCAGAGATGCAGACGCTCTGTGAAGTATTTTCATTTACTTAAAAAGCGAGGAAATAAAAAAATCACCAAGGAATACAGTGATTCCCTGATTTTCATTGTTCTGAACCTTGATGAACGAACACTGGTCGAAAATTAACAATGAGTTGACCAGAATATGATTGATTTTATGGTAATTGGTCAACTTATCGTAAAAATTTTGATTAGAAACTTTTCATACTGGCAGTAAGGTAGAAACCTTGCGTACTGGAGTCAGTTTCCGGTCAAAATCTGATCAACTTCCGATCGACACTGATGGTAACCTCGTATTGATTTATCGAATATCGCTGCAATTCAACGTCTTCTTTTGACAGAACAGATCTTTCTTTTTGCATTCCCTGCACTTCTACGAAAAACTGATCAGCGTCTCCTGTGAAAAATCCTGTAACATGCTTTGGAATTACGACCGCAAAAATGTGTCGATAAAGTGGAATGCGTTAATGAATTACCATACGCGCACTGACCTGCTGTCATCTGAACCAGTTAGAAAAGATGGTTAATTTTCTTATCAGGGAACCGATCACCTTGCGTTTTGTTAATGGAAAAAACCCTACTGAAAAAAGTCACATGATCATCACATGATGATCACGTGATGATCATGTGAAGATCACGTGCGGATCCCATGATGATCACGTGAAGATCACGTGCGGATCACATGATGATCACGTGATGATCACGTGAAGATCACGTGCGGATCACATGTTTGTCACATGATAATCGTGTGAGATTTTGCTGCGACAATCAAGTGATAATCACGTGACAATCATGTGATCCGCATGTGATCTTCATGAAGATCACATGAAGATTACATGAAGATCACATGCGGATCACATGATTGTCACGTGATTGTCACGTGATTATCACGTGATTGTCACGTGATTATCACGTGATTGTCACGTGATTATCACTTGATTGTCGCAGCAAAATCTCACATGATTGTCACATGATAATCATGTGATCCGGATGTGATCTTCACTTAATCATTACGTGATCATCATGTGATGATCATGTGACTTTTTTCTGTAGGGAATTCATCACCAATTAATCCATTGTATCAAACGATACGAATATGATTAATCGAAATTAATCGCACTCATATATTGTAATTACTAATCACAATATATTTCGGTGAAAATACTTTACAGCGCGTATCCCCTGCAGCGATTACCTTTCAATTTTACAGAACGAATAGTCGAAAAGCACCGGGGAAGTTTGGTGACCGAATCAATTGAATAATGATCACCCGCCGATGATACTTGCGCCGAATGGCGGCAAATAATTAGCGGTAAAATTGTGCGCGGAACTGGAAGGCGATATCGGGCCCTCATAAAATTCATCGGGAATAAATGCGCATCTACAATTCAAATTTCGTAATTACGAAATTCAAGCGGGAATTTATATTTAAGTGCGCGCCGAACTAAACGCCGGCGAATATCATTGATAAATTGCGCATTAACGCCGCTCCGCGCGTTTCGGTTAGTCCAGATTTAAATGCATTACGGAAGTGCTGGCGTTGCGAAAACAATTATGCCGCGCCGCTTCCGGATTAAAAGGGGATACTTGAAGGGAAAATTGCAATTTTCCGAGGAAGCGATTGTTTTATGAGTAAATAATTTTTAATTTTTGCGAGTGACGAATGAGACGCGAGCATGGGGACGGTTCAGTGGAAAAATGCAGTGTTTGGTCAGGCAACGAGGGGATGGATAAACATGGCTTTATATTTCATTGTTTTGCGAAATTCGCACTTTTATGATGGTTTTCAGTGGCGGATATCTCTTTGTTGGATTTAAGCGTTTTCTCTTATTTTCTCGGGATGAAAAATTTGTATGCAGGAGATAAAATCCCATATGGTTGCAATGTCATTTTGCGAAGTAAAATTATTCTCTGAATTTATGAGGGCCTTGGAAAAGGTGAAAAATTACTATTGTAAATATTTGTTATGCGTTTTAATGTGAGTTGCACCGGTAATATTTTGCTGTTTACCTACATTCTTTTTATTTTTTACGAAACATTGAAGGCAAACCACACAGATTTATTTTTTGATAAAATCAGTCCAATCGAAGAAAATTTATTTATAAATGAAAAAGCATATATTTTAGTGTTATATTGAAATTATAAACAATTAAAAATTCGTCTGATGTTTTGTGTTCATTTTCTGATTTTTTTTCTCATTAACATTACGCCGATTCTCTTGATTCCTTTGCTATTAATAAGAAAGTAAATTAAAAATAAATAAGTCTCCCTCATTCTTTACGATTATTACTCTCGTTATTATCGACAGATAATTATTTCACTCGTAGCAGTCCTCGTCACAGGTTCATAAATTCCTATTTCTTTTTAAATTTCCCGGGGAAATAACTTCAAACTACTGAACCTCAGCCAAAAAGTAAATTAATATTGATTCGGGGAAGTCCGTGATACAATCGTTTTATTCCAATTGATCGCGACGATAATCGAACTCTGCCTACAATCTACAACAAAAAGAGAAAAAAAAAGGGATGAGAGGCCAAAAAAAAAACAATAGCCTGAGCTATTGTCGAAGCATTTTTATTCTGCCGCTGAGCGGAAAAAGAAGGATTGCGGAAAGAGTCCTCGTCCGCGCACTCGAGGCTCAGCGCGGAGAGGAAAATCGTGATTTCCGAGGGTGGCCTCTCGCGGTCAAATTAATTAATAATAATTACGCGGCGGCGGCCGCAGCGCCAACACTTTCGACCGAATGACGTCACGTGCCCTCCTCGTTTTTAATTAACGCCAAAGGCGATTAGTCGGATCGCCCGGGTACCTTCGAATTTTCCACCCCCTCCCCCTCTCTCTCTTTCTCTTTCTCTTTTGCTCTCGTCCTCCCTACGAAAGAGAACGCAATTTTTTTTCCTCATTTTACACACCAAGGGGACGAGGGAGTGCATAAATTATTTTATCGCGCACCATCTAAGCTAATGCTGGTAAGATAATTCTGTTTTGGTGTTTGTTTAGGTGCCATTATTTTGACCTTGACGCTGACTTTGGACTTATATTGTTTGGGATCTCGGTTTTGCGGACACTAAATAATCTCCCAGTTTGATTAAGCTTTTTCTGTTGAGCATTTGACGTAAATCAACGCTTACTCGTGTTCCAGTGTTAAAGCGAAGGTACACAAAAGAGACTAATTAGAATTTATTGGTAAACAATTTAGATCATGTTATTTATAAATTGTGTTTGAAATTGTCGAAGTATAAGCACCTATACAGAAATGATTGTATTGAGATTTGTGTAAAAAAAATTAATTGTAAAATACAATTTTTTAAATTTCGCGCCAAAATGATTAGCTTTATGCTGGTAAAATGGCACCTGGTTACTTTGAAGAAACACTTATCACTTTCATAGCGGTTTGTGAGGTCATCCATTTTTACTGAAAATATTGTTTTCCAATGAAACCTTTTAATAAAATTTATGCTCTAAATCTATATTTCCTGAAGATTTTGTAGAAAAAAATTTGCTGACAAGATGGCGTCACAAATTTATAAACAACGCTCAATTCACATTTTCGCGCAAAATTAATTTTAATTTATTTCTATCTGTGATTTGTTTATTTACACTATAATCAATCTTTTTGAACTTCATATTTTACTAAATCATACAAAATAAACAAATAAACTTCGTATTCACAAAATGGCGTCGCAATACTTTAACAAAAATAAATCAGTAATTCTATAAATCTCGATCATTTATATAACACAGATTTTCGAGAATAATCTCAAAAAATATTAAACAAGTAAAATATTTTATTCATCAGATTTATCTTCCCAAAATCCCAACAAATATTGCACGAATACGTATCTCTGCTCATCCTCCTCTCGTCAATTCGACCCCACGAGTTATCACCGGTGACTCCGTGAAAAAAAAGAGAATCGCAGCACTCGTCGAGGAGAGTCGCGAAATTCCCATCCCCGACCGGGCCATGCGTCATCGGCGATTCTCGGAAATCGATGTCCGCGTCCCTCGAAAATCTCTCCCCCGCGGCTCGCCGGGGACACTTAGATCGATCAGCGCGGCTCACGAGGGCTCGCCGTCCGGCGAAAGGGCCGCCTCTTATTAAAAAATGACCATCGAGGCTGAGGAGCCGTTATCGGGCGGCCGGCCGAAATTGAGAAAGACGAGAGACGCCGCGCGCCGGATCAAAAGCGCCACCCCTCCTCCGGGGGAGTCACGCCCGATGGAAAATGTAAATCGCTTTATTTAGTGCGCGCCTCCGGAAGCAGCCGGGGATTCGGCGAACTTTTATGAGTTGCCGAAGTTTCATCAATAAACCACGAAAGTCGCTCCTGTTTTTAAGGAGATAATGACTTTTATGCGTCGGCCGGAATGTATCGACTCCCCCCGGGGGGCAGGAGGATAAAGTTAATTTTTTGTTTATTCATTGTCCTACTTCTTTTTATGGGCAATTTAAGTTTTGAATTTATTTCCGGATGAATGGCCGCAATTAGACGAAATTTTATGAAATACTGGGGGAAATCTTCGCCGCCGTAAAGGTCCATTTATCACCTTCGGCCCTAGAAACGCTCTCTTTTCTTCGCGCTTCGAACAAAATGTGAATTACAGCGAGCCGTCGCATTTATTCCCCGGGAAAATCTACTTTGGAAATTTCGCATCCCAACTGGAGATTAATGAAAAGCGCAGTCGACGATTGACCCTGGCAATCTTTAAGGGGGGCAGCGAAAGTGTTTCTCATGTTCTATTAGTCACATCTCTTTTCACCCGTGTAAGCAACACTGATGGACTCCCTTCGCCCGAGTCGAGCACTAGCGGCGAGTCATATTTTACTAGGACTGCGAAATGTGGCATTTCTGCGGCTCGGGAGGTGATAAATGGCCTCGCCTACCGTTGAAACTAAACTTCGGGGGATTTCCTATTAGTGGCTCACGTGTACGTCCATATGTCAAAAGAATGTTGCATTAATCATGGACATTATTTTTCGCCGTGGTGCTCTTTAATCCACACGCGCTTGTTTGAGTGAAATTTTTTCAACTCACTCGTTCCTGTACTTATGCACTGAACGATTTAATATGTAATTTTATTTTGAGTGTCCAAAATTAAGTTATTGTAATATTCGAGAGAAAATATCAAACGATTGTTCTTTTAAGTAAGATAAATATATATATGTGTCTATTAAGGAATGAAGTTGGTTGTGAAGAAGTTGTTTTAGTTCAGTTGTCAATTAACGGTCGCTATGAATTGTCGAGTTAAATGAAAAAGGAAAAATAAAGGATTAAACAATTAATTTAACATTTTAAATTCGAAGTATCATGTATTATTTCTCTTTCCGCAAACTCTATTATGTTGGAATCAATATTAATTTGACGTACTTCATAAATTAAGTAATATTTTTATAATAAAGAGTGATTTTTTTACTTAAATTAAATTTTTATCAAACAAGAATAAAATGGAAATAGATTTAGCGAGTTTAAAATGAAATAAAGTTTTTAAAGAAAATAGATAAACCGGGAACATGAATCACCTCCGCTGAAGTTATCTGAACTTGTCTTACCGGATTCGTCTGTTACTACTTGTACGTATTAATCTGGTTTGCTTTAATATTTATCTGGAATTATAAATATCTTGTCACATTTAAATATTAATTTAATCGCTGTGAACATTCCCCTTTGCTATTTCAGTAAAGTCTGGAATTAAATAAAACATAATTTCTCGGTTGAATGTAGCCACTGTTATAGAATGACGACAATTTTAGTCATTTCACCAGTTTATGTAAGTGTCATAATTTTTCATCAAAACATGAACAAAATAGGCACTATTAAAATAGCCTTTCTTTTCTGACTTAACTAAAGCTCGTTTAACCTTCTGAAGTAAAACCAAATAACTACCAATAAACAGGATTTTTTGATCACCATCTTTCCTAATCACTAGAACACCTCCGGCCCATTTCACGCGCCTTCCTTGAATTCTAAGTAACCCGTTGAACCTTTTCTCAACAACCACGCGATAATAATAACTATAACCAGTCAGGGGAATCTTATATCGTCTTCACTTCGCCGAGCATACACCCCTTTAACAATTTATCGCCCCTCCATAAATAAGCCACTCCTCAAATCAACTCAATCCCGCCATAAAAATCATCCCCCGAAGAAAAAAAAACCAGCAAACTCAAAGGGAAAAAAGTCGCTGGCAAACCTTCGTCAGCGTAATGTTAGGTCCGGCCATCACCATCCCATCACCTCCATCCTGATCACACCTACGGCGCACCGGCATGACCATGACCTAGGGGCGCGCGTGAACAGCCCGCCGGAGGTGGAAGACGCTGCCGAGGCTGCCGAGGCTGCCGACAGGTTGTCATGGCTACCGGAGCCCATGGGATATATATGTATATGTATATGTATGTATGTATATGTATGCGCGCGCGGGAGACACCTTCGACGTCTGTGAGGGGGGAAGGGCAGGCATCGATCTTTGACCCGCGGGCAATACGTTCCCAGGTACTTTTTTTTCCCTCCCTCTCTTCGCAGGCCTTATACACTCGCGCGTTTATGCTGGATACGTGTTGCTCGGTTACGGCCGGCCCCCTTATCCACTGATGTCTTTCGATTACACGCGGCGCCGCTCCGGGCATTCGCAATACCGACTTTTCTATTCGCCTTCTTTATTTGGCCGCCTTTGCTTGTTACGCGTGTGATTTATTTCTTTGGACTATTTTGATTTTTCTAGCGGAAATTTTGAAAAGGTCCGAAGTGGTTTGGATTTAGTTTTTAGATAGACCATGTAAATGTGAAAAAAATATAAAAAAATGTAATGTAAAATGTGAATTATGACATATTAAAGCATTCGCATATTAAATAAGTGGACGAATTTTCATATAAAATATGTCGATCATATTTTCACATTTAGAGAGGAATCTTGAACATTTTCTAATTCGTAACGTATTCCATGTTTTTTTAAGATATAACTAACAAGATCGATTATATCTTTTTATCCGATGTATTGGTTGGAGATAAATCCGAAGATAAAGGAACAAAATATTCTCTTGTTTTTTTTCGGGTGGGTTCGAGGAAGTGGAAACAGACGGGTACAGCAAGACGTCAGTTTCCAATCCAATGATCTGTACATTAAATAAAGAATTCAATTGTTCTTAATAAATATTTCGACGTTTATTTCTAATAGTAGGCAACAAGTTTTCAACATTTTGCAATATTTTTGCTACATTTTCACAATATTTTTTATAAAGGAGTATATTCAACTTTGTATAATCCTTGGTCAAACATCACTACAACAATTTAATTTAAACATTAGAAATTTTGTAAGAAAACGTTGCAAAAAAAGTGATTAGTTTTTCTTTCATTAAAAAAATTCACTTATTTTACAAGTCTGATTTACAAACATTTTAAAAATAACAATTTTCAAGGAATAGGTATTTTAAACAAAATAAATAAACTAGAAACTTTTTACACTTCTATTGCATTACTATTCAAACTTTTCGTACTGTGTAAACTCTTGATTTATTTTATGCCCCGCAGCAATATGGAGAACAAAAAATTCCAATGGAACTACTATCTGAAATCCTACTTATGCAAAGAAGCTCCTGTGTTGTGTTCTATCGGGAAAAATTCTTTCAGCATATTTCTCCCGCAGCTCTTTACACTTTCCAAAGGAATTCCAACTGGAAAATAATTTTTCCCCTAAAAAGAGGATTATTGCTCGATCCACTTTCATTATCCCGACAACTGAAAACTAAAAATTAATCGGATTTTACACGGAGAATTTCCACGGCGATTTTTGCGCGATATTTGCACTTTATATTCTTCCGCTACAATAACATGCGGAATCGTGAGGAATTCAACGCCTCCTTTATATTCTTCCAATATGAGAAAGAAAAATTGTGCGTTGCAGCGAGCATATAAGATAACCTTAAATCGAGACAAATAAAATGATGAAAATAAAATTTTCAATTTTGCTGGAAAGCACCCGCTTAAAGGAAAAGCGGGAAAAAAGGCCAAAACTTCATCTACACCTTTAACAAAATCCGAAGTCGTGCTTAAAATTCGTGAAAACTATCCTATACGCACTCGAAAGTACCGGATCCCTGTAGAAAACCTAGAATTTTCCATTCGCTTGGAGTGGCACAATCGCTCGAGCAAAAAGTTTACAAAAAAATTTATTTCCACGTTTTGTTCAGATTTTCAAAGCTTTGGAAATTTTTCGGAAAACAAGCATCGTGTTTCGCAGGCATTTTGGCTTTTCGATTCCTGGTTTTATTTGCTCAGTTTGAGTTGTCAACGCTTTTCAGCCTTTTTTTGTCCTTTTGTGAAAGGTAGCCCCCCGAGATGAACAAGGATTAAGTAAGTAGTGTCGTGAGGGCCAGCTAAGTTTTCCCTGGTTGATTAAAAGACCAAAACTTTACGTCGCTTTAATAAAAAATGCTTTCAGTTCATCTCCGTAAACTACTAGCTTTATTAAAACTTTTAGTATTATTTTTAGTATTTAGTAATGAACTTGTTTAATGAAAAGGACTGTATGATAAACATTGAATTAATCAGTCAATTATTAATAAATTGACATTCATTTTTCTGACTTTTTGTTCTGAAAAGCTTGAGCTTTAAAAAAATGTTGCATTTATGTAAAGTACATGTATTCATACTCTTCTGAATTGGCATTTAAGTGTCTATACACTTGTAAGATAAAAAATATTTACAATAAGTATTTTATTAAAATCAATTCTTTTACGAAGTACAAACATGTACTAATTTATCTAAAAAAATTAAACTCAAATTGTCGTAAAAACATTCATCTCCAGTACATCGAACAATCCTAGCGAACGAGTTGATAAAATTTTTATCCCAAAAAATGCCTCGTAAAAATTTCATTTTCCTCCGCGCGTAAAAACCCAGGGGTACATCTCGAAAAGACTAAAAAAAAGACAAGCCGAAAGCTAACGAAAAAAGTTTACGGCGCAAAACAGCCGAGCGTCCGAGAGAGGTGATGCTTGACCGACGATAGCCGTGACACTACGAAGAAAAAAAGGCCGTCCCGCTGACGTTTCCAGAACAATGAGCGCTCTTTTCATCTCCGGGCGCGTTCGAGGCCCCCGCCGCCTAAATAAGAGCGGCCGCGCGCCGGAAAATCGAGCGGGACGCTGCGCGGGAGCCAGCGGCTCCGAGATAAAGCGCCCGAGCGCCGGGAATATTATTTCTGGTCGTGGCGGCGGCGGGGAGCCACTTTTTCAGAGTAGCGCCACGCGCGACGCGTCAACCGAAATAGCAGCGACGCCGCGCGCCTGCTAACTACCGCTCGCGTGCGAAATCTGTTTTTTTTCTTCTTCTTCTTATATTCGCTGCTGTTATTTTTTTTATTGCGTTTTTTATTCATTCAATTTTTAGAGGTGTTATTATTTATTTTGCGCTTCTTCGCGAAGATAACGTGCGATATTAGATGTGGAGGGGATCGGGAAAGTTTATTACAATATTGTTTTGTTTGTTTACTTTTTTATTTAAACATGTAGATGAAGTTTATAGTGTTAGTTATTGTTAGTAGTTTACAATTTTCAAAATGCTTATATATGCGCCGAATATTACTTTACTCTGTTTATGTACAGTCTAATGTAGTTCGTTTGCCACCGCTAGGTGGCGATGATGTCGTCGGCGATATCCACAAGTATTCTTCCGACTATACCTATTCAGAATGCGTATGAAGAAGGTACCAACCTAGAATCTACTTAGAGAAGGTACCTACTCAGGACCTGCTTGGAAAAAATTAATAAAAGAGTTTTGGCAGTGTTTTCAAGTTTCATCGTAGTCATGAAATGTAAAGCGCAAGTTTGGTCCTTTCACTTTGGTTTCTGAGTTGGTACCTTCTCTAACCGCATTTCGAGTTGGTACCTTCTTCATCTGGATTCTGAGTTGGTACCTTCTTCATCTGGATTCTGAGTTGATACCTTCTTCATCTGGATTCTGAGTTGGTACCTTCTCCAACCGGGTGCCGAGTTGGTATCCTTTCCAACCAGCTTCTGAGTTGGTACCTTCTCTAACCGTATTTCGAATTGGTACCTTCTTCATCTGGATTCTGAGTTGGTACCTTCTTCAACCGGATTTTGATTGGTACCTTCTTCAACAGTACTTTGATCTGGTAGCTACTTACTCGGAAGCGACGATATGAGAAGGCGTATTTGGGAGTAACCTCTCTAACTCGTTTCCTTGATGTGGTCCTCATAATCCACCTAGCAAGATAAAATAAAGTACGGTTTTGGGATATCTGCCTTGTTTCATTTATCAAACATCGGATTACAAGATGGCTCCCTATCTCGCTCCTTTCCTTCCTTACGGTCATCCACCATTGATCTGTCTTGACGGTTGGGACCTGACGAACATTACATTGGGTGTCATTACTTCAGGGGTTCGATCAACTGACGGACATCGCAAAACCACTCCAGCATCTTCAGTTATCGCTCATCAAACCAATTGTCTAAGCCCCTTCAAAGCTAAAGGGTCACGTACCCATACTCTAAATGCCGACTTCTCTCACAGGGATCGGTCATGTTTCTCTCAAATAGGAATCAATGGCTATAGGCTTGAATAGAGAGTTAGGTGAGCAGGGGTAGTGCAGAATCGCCAGATGTCGCCTTTTTACTAAAAGTGACGTCCTTTACTTGAGAGGATAAAAGAGGTGGAAAATAGACACATGGTCAGCCTGGGTTAGTGTTTTATCTTCCCCTCATCCAACGCAGTAGCCATCTTCGAACATTTCAGGTATTCTACCTTCAATCGAGACATCCCAGTCATCGTACCCCTCTCCTTCCCCTCCCCCGTTGTCGTCCTTCCTGCACCACAAAAAAAAGAAAAATGTGAAACGCTTCTTTAGTACCCATTGTGAAGTGCAATTTACCACCTTCTTAAGCAACAGTTGCTTTATCCGTTCCCTCATGAAAGCTGAGACTTCCCCTCCATTCAGAAGAAATTTTCCACCTGCATGCCTCAACCCTCGTCAAATAACCCGGAAGGGACGGCTACTATACACAATTCCAAATACTTAGAAGGTGATACCTGACGCTGCAGCGACTCCCTCCCAATAGCCACCAAGTCAGCCTCCGGAATTCACCCCTCTATAATTGAGCGGCGGCTAAATATTCAGCAGGCCATATCGCAGCCCAAACGAGAGAAGAGAGAAAGAAAAGGAGAGGCGAGGTTCATGCATTTTTATAAAACTATTACGTCTCCGCGAGAAACGAGGTAAACGCGCGGCGCGTCTCATTCTTTATTCCCTTATCGCGCACGCAACGCCGGCGGCCCACCCCCGAGGCGGCGCTCGCCGCTTTTTTCCCCACCCCCTTCTCCTCCCACCGCCAGGCATCGCCACCTCTTTATGACTCGTCGGTAACTGGTCGCCTTGTTTATTCGCCGCGTTATTTCCTCGCGATAGCGCCGTTTTTATCCACCAGCGCGGGGTCACGTGTTGCCGGCGGTTATGGCACCTCTAATGCCCGATGAAAGTTTAAGCTCGTCATTAGCGCCGGGGATCGATATTTTGCAGCTGATAATCATTTAAAATTGACGTTGATGCATCATTAATTTATCCGCTGCAATTTTCCGCAGGTCAGGAGATCGCCGATGAATAGATAATCTCCTCTTTCTTTGACAAATTCGAGGTTTACATTGAAAAGATGATCTTTTTTATTAATTTTTTATTCAAATTGTTAATATAAATTGTTAGTATTTATTATAAATTTAGTATTTATTAAATTAAATTGGAGGATTTTGTTAAAAAGTTAACTTTCCTCTTAAATTTCTATTCAAATTGTTAAATTGTTATAATTGGTAAATTATAAATTTAAATGGTGTTGAAGGCTATGTAATTACTAGAGCTGTGACACAAAAAATTTAAAAAGTTATAATCTTCTTATCCCAGAAGACGAGGCGAGAAAAACGCTTTTTAAGTTAATTACTGCAGGGCATCGGATTATAGCAATCTCTTTACATTAAGTAGTAAGAGTCGGGCATGGTAAGACAATACTAAAATGTTTTCTTCTATCATTTAAATGTATTTATATCTGCAATAAGTACCCTATTATAAATACTATTTACAAAAAACATTTAAAAATGTCTTAACTTTATTTATTAATGGTTTAAAACATTAAGTAGTAAGAGTCGGGCATGGTAAGACAATACAAAAAAGGTTTTCTTCTAGCATTTAAATGTATTTATATCTTCAATAAGTACCCTTTTATAAATACTATTTATAAAAAACATTTAAAAACGTATTAACTTTATTTATGAATTGTTTAAAACATTAAGTAGTAAGAGTCCGGCATGGTAAGACAATACTAAAGTGCTTTCTTCTAGCATTTAAATGTATTTATATCTACAATAAGTACCCTTTTATAAATACTATTTATAAAAAACATTTAAAAATGTCTTAGCTTTATTTATTAATTGTTTAAAACATTAAGTAGTAAGAGTCGGGCGTGGTAAGACAATACTAAAATATTTTCTTCTATCATTTAAATGTATTTATATCTACAATAAGTACCTTATTATAAATGCTACTCACAAAACATTTAAAAATGTCTTAACTTTATTTATTAATTGTTTAAATTATTTCGGAACAAGGAGAGTTTTAGCAAATCATTTGTAGTTAGATTTATATTTGCTTCTTTTAAAGGGTGAAAAGTATCTTATTCTCGTAGTAGACAAATATTAAATGACATTTTTCGAAATTGTTGCACACTTTCTAATGAAATTATCTCAGCTGAACGTACACTTCAAAGAAAATTTTATAGTTGCCAACGATTAATGGGTACCTTTTACTCCAATTTAATGATTCCATGATTCTAGAACATTAATTTCCTTCGCCACACACACATCCATTAGCCAAAAAAGTGCACCCTCGAAGAAAGTATCTAGGCATATTTCCCGCGCGCCTGAAAAATTCGTTCAACAATTCATTACGCCAACGCCGGGAGATCAACGCGAGAGCGCGCCGGGAATCGACCCCGGGACAAATCCGGAAAACGCGTGATTTCCTCGCGGAGCCGTGGGGGGTTCGGTGCTCCCCGTGGCATCGATCAGCTGGTCGCTGCGGTAGCGACAAAAAGAAATATTTCACGGCCGAGGAGGCAAAAAAAAAAGTCGAGGCTGGCGCACGTGAGCCTCTCTCCCCGCTACACCCACCCACACACTGGCACGCGCGAGCGAGCGAGCGAGCGTACACACTAATCCGCCTAATCTCCGGCGTGCGCGCGGCGTGCGTGAGCCGCTGTCCGGACCGTCGTCTCTCTCTCCCCCTCCCTCGCCCCCGGGCGGCAGATCGGCTGTTTGCTCAGTCGCCGCGCGACACCGGCCGACGCTTAATGCCCCCTCAAATTCGCCGTCCGACGTCGCGAGTGCATCGTCGCCGGTGTGTACGCGCTCGCAGGAGATTGAGCCGGAAATAGTGCGGGTCGCGCAAAATTGGTTTTTTTTTTTACGGGGATATAGGAATTTTCTTTACGGTATCGAGTTTGGGATTTTCGACGGGACGAGGTGGAGTGGTGGTTATTGGTTGTTTAGTGATATCTGGAAATTAGGTGCGTGAGTGCAGTTGGTGTTGTTAATTTATGGCTGCGGAGAAAGTGTGCTTTTATTTGAGAATTCAGTTTACGAAGCAAGAGGTGAGAGAAGCTGCTTTTGCGTTTCTTTCGGGTGGGAGATCCGGGAATTTGGGAAAATAAGCGAGTTTTTTTTTAATTTATTTGCGTAGCCTCGCGAATGCGATACTCAAATAAACAAAATCGACTGAAAACTTTATTGTTGGCTGAATCAATAAAAGCTGAAATTTATTGACTAGGTAGTCGTTAAATGTTTGTTCATTTTGACTTAATCAAGGCTAAAGAATTTGATTTTTTTTTAATTTAGTTCACGAGGTTGTTTACCTGTTTCTATTAATATCCATCAAAAAGATACACGTGTTCCAAAACAGAAGACATTTTTTTTTAAATAATTTAATAAGAATTTCTTTTCCAATTACTTAAAAAATAAAGATTAAATCAAAATGCATCTCTGCGTCTGCATTTGACTACAGGGAGAAAAAGTAAAAGGCAAGAAGACGCAAAAATTTTCCCCATTTCGAGCAGATAGATCTGCAGCTCTCAGAGTGATTTGATTGAGAGGAATGCAATATCGGAGAGCTGCCCGAAAAAGTGAACCGCAGTGTTGGCGAAGTGTCGGGCTCGCATAAAGTATAAGCGGGGTCTCCCGAGCAAAAAAAAGAACCTCACTGCTCCAATACTTCCGAAACACGAAAAGTTCAACGGAAATTTTTGCTGCCGCGCCTCTAAATTAAAGTTTCCCGCCAGTCTCAGCTGGAGTCCTCATAAAATACGATTTAATCCCGTGATTGCGGATACTCGCAGTTTTCTTAGATGCCAGTCATTGAGCTTCGTGTTTGTAAATACCAAAATATCGCGCCATATTGCCTTACCTCATTTGCATCGCATTTCTACCGCGACGTAAACAAAAATATCTGCGCAAAGTATACAAGAAAGATGATGATTCGGATGATCCTTAAGGACAATTAAGAGGTGTAGTATGACGAAATCAAGTGAAGTTTAAAATCAATTATTTATTCATGAAAAAAAGGAAGGTAATGACTCCGATAAGAATAAAAAGGTGATAAGGAGAAAAAAGGTGATAACTCCAATATGGACAAGAAAGGTAATAATTCCGATAAGGACAAGAAAGATTATGATTCGGTTGATCTTAAGGACAATGAAGAGGTATGACAAAATCAAGTGAAGTTTAAAATCAATTATATATTCATCAAAACAAGAAAGGTAATGATTCTTATAGGAATAAAAAGGTGATAACTCGGATAAGGACAAAAAAGGTGGCAACTCCGATATGAACAAGAAAGATAACAATTACGATGGACAAGAAAGATGATGATTTGGATGAATCTAAGGTCAAGGGCAATAAAGAGGTTTAGTATGACGAATCAAGTGAAGTTTAAAATCAATTATATATTCATGAAAACAAGAAAGTTAATGACTCCGATAAGAATAAAAAGGTGATAATTCTGATAAGGACAAAAAAGGTGACAACTCCGATATGGATTTGGATGAGCCTAAGGACAATTATGACAGTGAGGTGAAGAACAATGAAATTAAGTGAAGTTCAAAATTCATGACATGTTCATGAAAACAATAATGGTGATGACTCCAATAAGGACAATAAAGGTGATGATTCTGATTATCCTTAAGGACAATTAAATTCGTGCAATTAAGAATAACAAAATCAATTGAAATTTAAAATTCATGATATATTCAAGAAAATAAGGAAGGTGATGATTCTGATAAGGACAAGAAAGATGATCACTTCGGTAAGGACAAGAAAGGTGATTATTCGGTTATGGATAATTACGATACACGTGAGGATAAGAAAGATGAAATCGAGTGAAGTTGAAAATCGATGATAATGTATTCATGAGGAAAAAAAGTTGATGTCTCCGATAAGGACAGCAAACGTGATGATTTGAATGAGCTTAAGGACAATTATGAGACATGAGAGGTCAAGAAAGATGAAATTCAGTCCAAAGTGTTGAAAATTTATTAATGACTCAAGAAAGGTGACGACAAAGAAGATGATGGTTCGGATGAGGGCTAAAAAGCTTTAGATCACCCGTCTTGCCTATAACCCGAAATGCCACCTTCTCTTTTCTAATCGTCAATACTTTATAGGGTATTCCCTTTTTATTAAAAGTCCATTCGGCCTTAAAAGTCAACTCCGAGGAAAATGGCCCGTCGTATTTCGGCGAACATCAAAGGCAGGTGGCAATTAAGCTCGGGCTTGCGCAAAAACTCGCGGAAATTCATTTCTACCGCGGAATTTATTTCCCGGCGCTTTTTTTCCCTCCGATATTTCCACCTCCCCCGCCGCGGCGCTATTTACGAAAGTTGGCGGGGATTTTTCGAGCCCGCGCGCCCGCCACTGCGACCGCGCGATAGGAATTTTAATTCGCGAACTTTGCGAGGAGCAGCGAGCGAGCTCCGACGGGAAGGAGACGCCAAGAGACTTACCGAGACAACTTTTTCTTTATTTTTCAGCTGCACGGACGATGATAATGACGCTGCGGATTTCGCTGTCTTCTTCACTACTGATTGTGAGTAAATCTGTACTTTCGTTTTATGTTGATGTAGGAACATCTTTTTTAAAGATTTACGATCCTCGAAGTACTGCTTCATACTTTTTTTATGTTTGGATATGTTTTAATGGTTTTTTTATTGTTGTACTTTTTTTTTATTCTTTTGTAGAATTAAATATTTCTTGTGTGTTAGTCTCTTTTTGCAATTGAACACATTTATCTGCAAAGATATTTTTTTATATTTTTTTATTGCTTTTAAAAATTTAACAAACATCATTAACATAAACAAAAATATATAATTAGCGGATGTTTTAATAGTTTGAGTTTAAATTATTTTTAGAATTAATAACACATTAAAAAAAATTGTAAACAATTGTGTTTATAAATATTGCGATAAAGTACCATAATTTTTACAAAATTTCTCGTAAAAATGTTCACTGTGGCTAACTGTCCTGCAATTACATTTTTTCCCGTATTTTTACTGTACCTTTTTTCTCCTCTTGCTTTTACAAAATTAACAAAAAGTAATTCTCTTTATTTTCGCATTTACGTTACTAGCCAAAAATGAAACTTAAGATAAATTAAAGAAATTAAACCTCTTTATTAAAAAAAACTTTACTGAAAAGCAATGCCTTGTCACATTTTTTCTATTTTAACTTATTAAACGCAGATCATAATGAAGCTTTTTGTAACATACACGGGAAGGGGAAACGTTTTTTTTTTAAATAAAGCTCTTTTCACGAGTGTAATAGGCTCCATTTCTCCTTTCGTCACATTTACATAATACATAACGATTGCAATTCGTTCCACCTTGAAAAATGGCATTAATACGTCACCGTCAACTGTTATTCCTCCCCCCTCCCCCTCTTGCAAAAAAAATGAACAAACGAGCCCAAACATTTGCAGAGAGCGAAAAAAAAAGGGGGCGAAGGTCCGAGTGACAAAACATTCACTGCTCGCGAGGAAAATCTCGGACAGGCAAAAATTAAAGTTGAGCTGGCGCTCGTAAAAGAGAGAGAGAGTCAGCTCTCGACTCGCGCTGAAAGCCGAAAAAAGGCGTAACTCTGCGAAAAATTAGCGCGGGAGAGCCGAGGGAGAGGAAAAAAAAATGCGCGCCGCTCTTCATTCCCCGGTAAATCCGCGCCTCGGCGTTTCCTGCTCCCAATCCGCGTTGAATCGTATTTACGAAATGGCTTTAGAAATACACAAATACCTGTTTTGCTGATTCACATCGGCGATTGTTCGCTTTCTATTTTTTAACGCTCATCTCGCCGAAGGAAAATACACGCTAGCTACCATCGCGGATTTGAAAAAGCAACAAATTTTCGTATTTGTTATCAAAGGAAGCAAAAAAAAGAATGTGGAATTCTTTTGTGAGGGAACAATTTCGAGTGGGATTTTATGTTTTATACAAATAGGTATTTACACTTTCATTTCTGAAAATAAACCGTGGGAGGTTTTTCCATTACGATGTAAATCGAGTACATGAGGAGGTGCAAAATGGTTTTGACTTGGTATCTGTTAAAAAAATCGTTGCTTTTATTTTAGCACTTGCCTGGAAGAGAAACCTCGAGGGACGCGGTGGGGGGTGTTCCGTTGAATAGCAAAGAATACAGCTGTTCCAGCGATTTCCTTTCTTACTCCAGGAGGCTATGGAACGAATTCGCACGAATGGCTGGAATTTTACATTTTTTACCGGCGTATATATATATTCTTTTTTTTTCATTCAAGGATACACGAGCAGAATATCTTTGACTTCGTGAAGCTCAGAAATTGTAAAAATTCAAAAATATCAACTTACCGAATTTTTCTTATTAATTTTAATTTTAATAAGTTTTACGTGACGCGAATTTAATGCTAAAGATATAACGAAGAAAGAAAGTTAGGGAAAGAAAAAAAAGTTTATTGGTACAGCTAACAAATTTATCTTCCGTCTAAATTTTAATTAAATTTTCGACGGACTTCGGCTCGACGCTCAACATTCCAGGAACAAAGCACGACGCATCCCTATTAAGCACGCGCAGTTCAAAAGCGGCCGGCTAAACGGCTTAAACAGACGAAGTAAATTCCCGAACACGCGTAATGCCAATGACTATTCAGCTTTCAAATAATCGCTTGTGCCCCTAGGCTGTAGAAGACTATCCGTGTGAAATTTCGGTGATATTTTCAAAATTAATTCCGTGTTCTTATCCAGTTTTTTTACAAATAAAAATGATACCTATATAATAAAAATAAGTAAAAATCTTTTGTTCACTCGATTATTTTATGCTTTTTTAATAAAATTCAGAAAAATACTTGTTCATCAACAAATTCTTTCTACTTCAGAAGAGTACTTCTTCTAATTTATGTTCTCTTTTAAAATGTGATTAGTTGGAATTAGAAAATTTAATAACTCAATGACTATTTTTTAATGTATTTCAACAATAAAAAATTGTTCTATTCAATTAATTAAAAAATGAAATTCATCTCAAAACGTTTTGTATTTTGGAGCCATTCAACTAGATCTATATCCATTGTCCATCTCTTCTTAAGTGCTTCATCAAATCCTGCCATCATTTTTTAAAGATAAAGATTTTATTCTGATTTTTTCACATCTTGCTTTCTCCTAGAGGAAACTTTGTAATAGTAAAAAAAAATTCTCTAAAAACGTGTTAGAAGTTTGTTTTGAGGTGTTTTGGATCAAATTATGATGTTTTTTGAAAATGTCTATACGGAAGTGTGTGTGTGTGTGTGTGTGTGTGTGTGTGTGTGTGTGCGCGCGCGCGCGCACGTGTGTATCTATATGGCCACCTAGTTTTCATTGTTATAGTTAACGAAATTCTTAAAGAAAAATTGCAAAAAAGTTGGTCATCTTTCTTTCCATCCAACATCTACTTGAAAAAGACAAAGTACCGAGAAGTAACACGGTGGATCGATTTTCTATCAGTAACCGAGCTGCAGATTAAGAAATAAATTTTGGTAACCAAAGCGATTCCTCACTCAGTGATCCTCGCACGTACGGCATAAAGAATGGAGAACTATTTTTCTTGTCGCGCCGTGCGCGCGGCGCGCGACGATTCGTTAGGCAGGCGAGTCGACGCGATCGATCCACCAAAGGGATAATCTGATTTGGGAAAATTGCGCGAGTCCGCTAATTTGCTGCTGAGAAAATTCGCTAACGAACTGCACTAACCGGCGTAATTCGCTGCCAAAAGCTCGGGAAAATTTTTCGGCGGATTTCGCGTTCGTGCAGCCAGTTAATTTTGCGTCGGATGACGAATTCCAATGGATCAGCGGTTCGACAATTTTTTCAGTTAGCGACTCTCTTTTTTTTATTGATGTTGCAATTTTGGTGAAGAGGATAATTGGGTTATTCGTTCTTTATTGATGCTGGTTTCTTTAGCGGAAAAAGTTATTTTATTTTATTATGTATAAAATTCATTTAAAATTAATAATATATTTTTTATTAAAACGAATTATTTATTGTATATTTATACTTTATGTTTACTAATTATTAAGGGAAAAAGAAACGCGTTGAGCTGCCTCTAGTTCGCATAGTTTTGAAGTCGTCAAAGAGTTCGATTAAAATATAGATAATTTAAATTTATATAGATAAGTAACATTAAATAAAAGTATAAATTTAAATAAAGGGTTATTTAAAGGACTTTCAAAAATTAAACAAATGAAAAACCTTGAAAAGCACTAAAAATTTAGTTCATTAAAAGAGATCTTCTACCAATTAAACTTTAGGAGATATATAGTACATTTGAAGTAGAAAAAGCTCGGCATGGTAAGACACGAAATTCTAATTGTAATTTCTTTAATTACACAATTAACTTTTTTTAATTAATTAGAATTTCAATTCCACACAAAACGAATGTTGGTCCTAGGAACATTCCCTTTATTAAAAAAAATAATAATAAATTATTAAAAAATAATACAATAAATTTATGTATATAGAAAGAAACATTTTTCATTACTGAACGTCGATAACAAAAATAAAAAGCTCAGCGGTCGTGGAAACGCAACAATCGCCAGAAGCTCTGCGAGGCGAGAAGAAATCGATAAGGGGCTAGGGGCAGAACAATGGGGGGCCGCGGAGCAGTCGAGGCGCCGGCGTCGCTATTAATAGGCCGTTACGGCGTTGTCAGCGCGATATTCGGCAGCAGCCGTCGCATCGGGCAATTAATCAGCGAAACGCGTCGGCCGCCTCCCGATTTGCCCGAGCTTGCTCGCCGTACGTCTTGTGCCGCGACGCGGCACTTGATTACCGGTGTACCCAGCAGACGCGCCGGCTCCACGCCCACACCCCCGCGCTCCCCGTTAACGAGCTGCATCGCGCCTGCAGTCCAGACGGTCGCCGAGTTTTTCTTCTCCAATTGTTCGATATGATTTTAAGGTTTACAGTCACTGGCAAATTACCGAAATTGTTATCATAATTACGTTGGTCATTGTGTAATAATAATTTTAAAAAATATTGAAAAGTTCTTTTTTTAATTATTTATTTGATCATCTATTGGTAATAAAATTGTTTTGGCCGTGAAAAAGGGACTACATATGACCTACAAACATGCTTCTATGTAGTACCATCACGTGTTTATATAAAATTCAATAAATTTTCAAAGTAAATTACCCGGAAATTTGTTTGCAAATATGAAGTTAACATTAAGACTTATTGACATACTTTCAAAATTAACGCTAAAAATATAGTTTCAAGAAGTGAAAAAAGAATTTGTCAAATGGTTGAGACAGCTTTTGGAAACTGCCAAAATAAATGACAAGCTAATTATTTATCTTCGTTATTTATTTTTGTCAACCGATGGACGTCGCAAATCGCGCAAGTCGCCCCTTCTGCATTAACCACTCGAATTGGATCATCAACCTTCTCTATATTTTCGTGAGTTTTCTTAACCTTGGCCGTGTCAACGAGGAAGCTAATAGATGAGTTTCTCGCTCTTCACTCGACACTTTTTTTTAGAACCTGTTTAGACGTCACAGGCGTAACTCGAAACGGAGAAAATTTTTCTTTTTTTCTAATTAAAAACTACAATTTCTTCATGAAAATTAACATAAATTCGGTAGAAGACATGATGATTCAATTCTAGTTTTCAATTTGATACACATTTATCAATCCCTATTATTTTCTTAAATCTTCGCGAGTTAGCGTATCCTACTAATAAAATAAAAATACTTATTTCAACAAGTATAAAAGTAACCGATACAGCAGGTTTATTTCCATCTTACCTGACCAAAGTCTGCAATAAAACTGGCAACAAATTTAGCTGCCGGTTGAATAATAAATGTGCAACCGTCTCGTAAAAAATAGACCATTGATTTTTCTTCACAAACGGTAAATAAACGATCGACTCGAGTGAATCCGCGCATTATTGAAGCCGCTAATTGGCCCGAGAGTGGCAGAATACGATGTTAAGATTTTTCCCTTGAAAATAAAACCTCCATTAGATCCGCGACCTCCAGGGAGTAAACCGAGCAAGCCGCTTCGGCATCATACACTGCATCTGATCGATGTGCTGAAAATTAAATATCTACGCGCAAAAATAAACGGACTTTTAAAAGAAAAAAAAACTTAGACGTTATCTATGAAGTGCGTGGCGGGGCAAATAAAGAAATGAGGCAAGGCGCCTTTCGCGCGCGTGGAAATGGAAACGAAATCGTCCTTTGCGCCGCTTAATTAATCACACGCCTCGCGCAGATGCGAGGAAATTTCCTTTCTTCGCGATGTCTTCTGCCCCACTCCCCTCTTTCTCTCTTTTTTCAGCCCTCCCGGGGAATAAAGTTTCGACGCGAGTTTCTTTAGTAGAGGCCAACACCAAAAAGCGCCTGTGAAGCATTTGTTATAAGGTCCAAAGGCGAAATTACGACTTCTCACGATATTACTTTGTGCCCGCGAGATGAAACCCACAGGTTTCGCTGAATTGTTTTTTCTTTTTATCACTGGTTTGGCTAAATGTAAATTACACCGTGCACTGTTCTTTTTCTTCCTTTAATAATTAACGAAAACGGAATAGAAATTTGTTGCAATAAATACAATTAAGGAAGAACTGAAAATTTTTAAGATATATAAAACAGCAGATCCTGTCAATCGTCGACCTGCAGTGGTTGGTTGGTGGACTGAATTCGCTACCATTGCCATCCGCCGCCACCTGAATGAAACGACGTCCAAAAACAGGCTCGGTGGCAACAGCACTGGTTTAACCTTCTAAAGAAGATATCTGACTCTCAGTAAGGTGCAGAGACTTACTCAACAGCAACAGCAGATCCTGCCAATCGTCGACTTGCAGTGGCTGATTTGAGGACTGAATTCGCTACCATTGCCATCCGCCGCCACTTGAATGAAACGACGTCCAAAGACAGGCTCGGTGGCAACAGCACTGGTTTAACCTTCTAAAGAAGATATCTGATGCTCATCAGATTCTGTCAGTCGGCGACTTGCAGTGGCTGGTTCGTGGACTGAGTTTCCTACCATTGCCATCCGCCGCCACCTAAATGCAACGACGTCCAAAGACAGGCTCGGTGGCAACAGCACTGGTTTAACCTTCTGAAGAAGATATCTGATGCTCAGCAAGGTGCAGAGACTTACTCAACAGCAACAGCAGACCCTGCCAATCGTCGACTTGCAGTGGCTGATTTGAGGACTGATCCTACCATTGCCATCCACCTCCTCGCCTCCTAAATGCAACGTCATGCAGAGACTGACTCTGTGGCAACAGTACTGGTTTAATCTTCCGAAGAAGATATCTCATGCGCAGCAATGTGCAGAGCCTGACTTGACTTTAAAAGTAGATCCTGTCATTCGCTGACATGCAGTTCTTGTTTAATCTTTGACCACTAAATGGCTTCAAACTTGCTGTGATATGGCCTAAACCGCGTTATAACGTGATCGACAAATCTAAAATTAAAGATGTAATAGTGGAGTCTATGTAAAGCACAACTGTATAGTTATCGCCTGTATATTATCTAAATTAGAATATCCTTCGAATGATATCGCTTCGCTTGAACTACCGCTCTTATATCTATCTTTAGAAATAAAAAACTCAAACAGTGTCAATTTGATGTCAATTTGATGTCTCCTCCTCAAGAATTCTCTTCCTTCCATTAAAATCCACGGCGACGTAACAGCACCGTTCTTTCAAAGAACTGGGAATGACGAGTCGCGGGAACAATGGCACGATGATCTCGGCGAAAAATTAAAAGCCGCACTTAAGCGTTTTTTTCGGTTTCCGTAAGCGGCTTTCGACGAGCCGTCACCTCGCATAGTCGCCGCGGCATTCCCCCTTCTTTTTTTACTTTCAGCCCACTTTCACACTCACGCAAATTCTCATCTCGCGAAATCGCTGCTGACCTCCTTTTTTCCGTTCCACCGTTATACATTCCAACCCTCGGAAAATTTCGCACGTTGCAAGCTTCGCGCGCGCCCGTAATTTGAATATTAAATCTTTTCTTTCTCACCCTCGGCGAGGCTTTATTTTCGGTGATACAGAGCCTGTACGGCCGGGACCTAATTGGAGCAATATTTCACGGTGGCGCGTCCGCATTGGAAGAAGAGCCCACGGAATAAATACAGAGAAAATCGATGGGAGAGAAAACGTCAACAAGTGTTACTTTAACCTTTCGTTGATGGGTGGGAGGATGGTTAATAAATAAATGCGACGGTCGTTTATGCTCAACGCTCAGTTTATCGCTAAATACGGGATACTTCAGCGGGTAGAAGTTTACTATCGACGTGTCAAAATTTATGGATAGATCATAATTCCCCCACCATCATCGTAAAATTCACGCGGATCTTTAAAAATATTACCGAGCAGAAGACAAAAATTCGTAACTCGAAATGCCCTAACAGTCGGTGTGCGTAAGTCTCTTATTGTCTCGTAAAAATCAAGGGTTAGTTACATCGTCTTTCTTATTTAACGATATTGGTTCATAAATTATCTTTGATTGCTTTTTCCATTGATATTTTGTGTTCTTGTATTCACTGCAAGTAGAAACTAAAAACTAATCTTCTGTTCCTTTCGGCTTATCGTACATTTATCAGTCCGAATAAAACGATATTTCCTGAAATCTTAAATTTTTGCATCATTTAAGTATACCTTTGTACTTTCTTGATCATACAAGATCCATCCGTTTCATTCAGCTGTACATTCTTGCTCCATTCCTGAGGGTGATTCTACATGTACTATAGATACCCACGGAACAATGGTAGCCCGATGACTGTAAGAAACGGATATCCCGTCTTCCATCTTCAGTCTTATTCACAGATCCGCTATTGTCCCATCCGGAAAAGCGTATAAAGTGAACCATGTGAAATCAGCCTTATTCCGCTTGTTCCACCCCCTTCCACCCTCGCGCTCTTTGCCGCATTCACGGCGCGTCGGACGCATTCGCTGCATAGCCGGAGCGAGAGCCGCGCTTTTTTTTCCAATCGCAGCCCTTATTCCATTATTCTTCGCGTTTTTTAGCGCCTCGGACTCTCGGCGGCGGCTGTCGCCTCGGAACAATAAATCGAGGTCGCTCCTTTACGGGGAGCGAATAAAAGAAACGGAACGAGGCACCTGGCGAAATGGGAATAGAGCGCAGCGAGCGCGCGGGGACGGTGAGTCGCATGAATTCTTTAAGTGCCCGATGAAAGATGAAGGCGGAGATGACGGAGCCCGAAGTTATTGGCGGGAAGTCCGCGATAGTATTGAATTTTTTTTTTTTCCTCCAAGACGTACATCGAATCTGACGATTCTTTGATACGGCAGCCTTTATGGTCATCACGATCTGTTATTTGAAATAGAAGATATGAATATAGAAGAATGAAGTTTTATATGGCTATTTGAAGAATAAATAGATGTTCAATTAAAAGGAAATCTACTAATCTGCAGGAAGGGGTTATTTTTAATCATGACGTATTAAAGTATTAAGTAGAAACAGACAAGTGGTGTCAGACGTTCGATTTCAAATTACTTTTTTAGCTTTTTAATTTAAGATTATAAATTTAATATTTATACTTTATATTATTATTCAATTTTCTCATATTCATAAACCACTTTAAATAATTCGATCTTTAATTTTCTAAAGCAAGGGAATAACCGAAAACAGACACAGTACTTACCAATAAGTGAACAATTCATCCAATAAATGTTCGACTCTGCGTATCCTCATAAAAATGATGCAGAAGTAATCTCAACGAAAAATACATCGCTATTTCCATTGAAATTCAATCGAGAATTGACCATAGCAATTTTCATCTCTTTAAGGTAGTTGTAGATAAATATAGTAATATTCTTGAGTACCCGAACGTTAGAGAGGCAAGGAAGAGATATTGTGAAAAAGAGAAAACAGGGAATTAGAGAGAGGGAGAGGGAGGGAAAGGGGGGATGAGAGGAGAGTGAGAAAACGAGACGGTATCCCCCCACTTCGTACTATTGCTCCCTGGTCCGTCTCCCCTCTCTCTCTCTCTCTCTCTCTCTCTCTCTCTCTCTCTCTCTGTCTCTCTCGCACTTATGAGATCCAGTGATGCGTTGAGAAAAATAATTCATCTTTGCAATTGAGTAAGTGTCACAATTTTTATTTGAAAAACGATATTACCAAGATCTTTCAAATTTCAACCCATAATAAAAAAATGTCACAATTGATCCACCTTTAAAGTTTTAAAAAAGTCCTCCGAGACTGAATCGACTCCGACGACTGCGTTAAGCTCGCTCGCACACAGACACTCGGTCAGCGGAATTCCGGTCTGGTGGAATTTTTAAGCAAATCCAAGGACGCGACTATAAAGCGGCGCAACGGCCGGCGGGATGCAGCGCGCACACTCTTAAGTTTTTACGAGGTGCCCAAGCGCCGGACACAATAAACCGACGCCGCGGAAAATCAATGGATTCGCGCGCGTCCAGCGGCCGTAAATCGAACCACGCCGGTTCTATAAGCTCCTCCAGCGGCCCTTCGATCTCTAGTGGACGCCGCGCGTTACACGGAATTTTGACTGCCGAGTGAATACTCAAGGACGCTTTTCCCGGTGCTCCAACGATTTTCGGAAATCCTGTTGTGCGATTTTGAGCTGTACACAATTTAAAGTGGTCGTTGAATAATTCTATCACAATTTGGTCAAAATAATTAGAATGAAAGTTTTGTTTTTGCAGTCAAGTGAATTCAATTTTAATTTACATAAATACTTTTGCGTTCATGTAAATGAACCTTTTCTGTCGGATAAAAGGTGACAGAGAAATTGTTGTTTTAAAACATTTATAACCAATTTAGTACGGTTTTCATTGGAAGAATATAAAATATTAAACGGCATATCGAAGAATCGACGATAACTTTTTTTTTCATAATTTACGTTACAATAGGTCTTTAAAGCAAGCTTCAACTACATTTGTTACTCTACTATGCCAAGAATCATTTTATGTCTTGGACATAAATTCTGTACGTAACTCGGGACTTTGATCAATTCATCAAAAAGTACTTATAAAACTTAGGGAACTGGAATCCAATTCCGGTGATTTAAATTCAATAAATAATGTAAAGCTAGAAAAAAGTAGTTTGTTCAGATAATAAATATAAAAATTTTGAAGAACTTTCTGAATTAATTGTCAATTTTGTAAATTCCAATGTACTAGTCGAAGTAATATGATAATGAAAATTTTAAATATTTGTTATTTAAAATGATAATTTACAGTCAAAGTTGCCAGATGACGTCACAAAAACGGTAGAAATAGCAATGACCTCCATATGACCTTCAAGGTCAAATTCAACATTAACATCGGATTATTCAATGAAAATGCTATCGTCCTTAAAATTGATAATTGTTTTCTACGGCCATTCTTGCTAAAAGGACAGAGGTGTCAATTACCCTTTGACCTCCCACCACCTCCTGTGTTCGAAAATAGACCTCTGTACTGCAGTTTGCTCAAGTGTGTCACTGTGTGTTCTTGTATGCTCTTCTCAGTTCCCATCTGTTCCTTTATGCTCCTTGATCCTTTTGTATGCTCTTGTTAGCTCTTGTGTATTCCTAGGTGTTCCTCTGTATGGTCGAGTAAGTTCTTAATTGCTCCTGTATGCTCTTGTATGCTCCTCTACGTTTCTGTATGCTCCAACACTGAAGTTTGTATTTCTGCATACGCTTATGTTTGTGATTGTGTAAACACTTTGATAAACATTCGTTCAACCGATTATTAACTATTAAGAAATAAGTATATTTTTTTCTTTTATTTGGAACCAAATTTATAAATCAATTTCGATAAATTTAATTCTACTAATCATCAACACAAGCACGGTTGACTGAAACAAATTGCCACGTGTCGGTCCCCGACTGTCGACACCTGACAACTATTTTACCACAAGGCGCTAACGCAGTTTGTCCGTGCCACTGTGCCCAGGTAAACTCGATTTTTTCCATAGCGAAAACTGGCCAATCGAATGGAGCGAGCGGCGTGCTCGCGGTAATACACATCGTCCGTCAGCCGCGAAACCGCGGGGACTTTTCGGTGCCGCGTCGAGTGCTTTTTAATGCGATCGTCGATACTGCGGCCAATTCTCGCGCGAGACGAATTTCGCATGCTATCTCCTCGTTAGCGCGGCAATGGGCCGGAAATGAGGGGACGATGTGTTTTCGGTGACGACTCGCGCGAATTTCTCCATTGCTATCTTCTCTCCTCTGTGCTATTTTATCCTCGTGTCGAGGCGAAAAGACATATCCTCTTTATCAGGACGTTACTTTTGTAAAATGTAGAATTGAGTTTCAAGGGACTCGTTTGTTATTTCATCTGGTTGTAAAAAATGATATTATTTGTCTTTCTCTTCGAAGAGATAATGCATTGTCAATTGACCTTGTCGATGACCTTCAAGGTTATTTCAAGGTCTACTTTATTTTTTTAAATAGGAACCCCTATTTTTGACTTCAGTTTCTGAAAGACCGAGAAATTTTATGTTCAGATATGTACCCATGTTATGGGTCAATGCATTGTCAATTGACCTTGTCGATGACCTTCAAGGTTATTTCAAGTTCTACTTCATTTTTTTAAATAGGAACCTCTATTTTTGACTTCAGATTCTGAAAGAGCGGGAAATTTTACGTTCAGATATGTACCC